>VYZW01019859.1:84238-98352 GCA_013401315.1 Balaeniceps rex
TCTCAGCGTGGCGGTGAGCGATGCTGGGGCCCGCCCTGGGGCCTCGGTGACCCCCCCGCCCCGGGCAGGCCTGTGGCCCCGCCGGTGAGAGACCCGCTCGCTTCGTCGTCCCCGCCGCTGCCTGTCCTCCTGCTCTTCTGCGGACACCGGCTCTGCTGGCTGCCCGTGGGCCCGGGGCCGCTCGCCCGCGGTACAGCTGGGGCCTCGGGGGGGTGTGGGAGCTGCGGGGTGACCGCAAGGCGGTAACGGGAAAGGTCCCTTTGCCTCTACGGCTGGGGCGTGATGCAGGCTTAGGAAATGCTCATTTATTTGTCATCCACCGTGTGTTTGTAGTTGGGAAAGTATTAACCTGCAGGCCTTAACTCATCCAATTCTTTGTCTTTTCAGACACTAACTGATGCATTTAGTGTCTCTGTGACAGCGTTGATCATGCTTGCAGGAGCATAGTTATGGGAGGGAGAACCTTTAACAAGATGTACGTTATTTGCAGTCATGCTGACTTGTTTATTCTGGGGGGAATGGGGTTACAGTTCTAGCTGAAGAAAGAAACTGATCTACATGTGCTTCACTATCCATTGGAAGAATGACAGATGACAAAGATGTACTTCGAGATGTGTGGTTTGGACGAATACCAACCTGTTTCACTCTGTATCAGGATGAGATAACTGAAAGGGAAGCTGAACCTTACTATGTGAGTATAACAAAGGTAGTCACAGATAGTCCAATGCCGTAGTTATGTTTGTTTCCTTCATTCTCATCATGTGTGCTACTACGCGTTGTGAAAAAAACCCACAACTTTTTTTCTTCTTATTCCTGGTAACATTCTGAAAGTAAACTGTATGACTGTTCTGTGTGATTCGCCTCTCTTCACAGCAGGTTCAAAACTTTAAGCTTGTTTCACCAGTGAGATAAACTTATCACAGATAATTGAGGTCTTAAAAAGGTTATTAAAAAGTCAATAAGTAATTAGCTAAAAGGAGGAGATTCCACTTGTACTCATGGTAAGTTTGTACGTTCTTGGATAATGACCAGAAGAAGGGAGAGAACTTGTATGTTACCTTGCTTACAGAAATAACTTCAGTTGGAGCTTTGTGCAATCTTAAACGCTAAGATCAGTCACCTGCATAACACAAACTCATAATGAACACTGGCTCCAGTATTACCGCTCATGGACTTTTTCTGCTTGTTTTCTTTAAATGCTAGCAGCCATGAGATCTAACTCAGGTGTAGAAAAAGCAGCTATAATGTCTTAACAGTACAGTGTCTGAACTGGATTCTAGCTAGCTGATGATAAAAATGAGGGTGAGATAGATTTATATGAGTTGTAAACTGGAAGGCCCTTCCAGTTTATCATGTGGTATTTATTTATAGTGTGCTCTGCAGTTTTCATCCTTTCAGCACCTAATAGACATTTGATTGATAGAGAATGTTAGCTGATTCAGTGAAACTTAAATTTGAAATGTAACAAGTATGTGGGAGGAAAATCTTTTACTATGAGTTTTTACGTGATTCTGAAATCCTTAAATCTTGTCATATCCCATTCTACTCTTTTTGAAAATGTTACTGGATAGAAATATTTTTTTCTTCTGTGTTTACTAGCATCTTTATGTCATCAATTTCTGATTTACATGTGTGTTCAGTGGGTTTTTGAAACCTAATAAAGCATTAATGCTTTTCATTCAGTGATGATAGTGCTTATCTTTCTATGCTTTAGTTTCACCACTGGTAAAACAGAAGCACTTTTACTTCATGCAGTGGACCTATTGCCAAATGCATTTGAGCTATCTAAAAGTCTCAAACTTTAAATTCTGTGTATTTTTATATATAAATACAGCTTAAAATATATATATGTGTATATTGTATAAGAGTTACATGAAAGGTACGAGTTTAAGTATAGAGACAGGCAGTCTTGATCTGTTTAACATCAGCATGGAAGCCCTGAAACCGTGTTATCTTCATGGTGTGGCCAACTTTCTAAGCCAAGGAGATAGTTTTAAGCTGGTAGGATTTCTTTTATTTACTCCACTTAAAGTGTGCACAGAAATTCTCAAGGCTTAATTCTCTATTTCTGCAAAATGTGGTTATTCACTGATCACAATTCTAAAATTTTGGCTTCTTCCTTTTTGAGGTCATGTTGGAGCTGATAATATAGCTTTGCTTCTTGAAGGGACCAAGGATTTATAATAGTAAAAGGTAGAATAGCAACCAAGGTTTTAAATTATGGTTTCAGAGTGCATCTACATTAATGTTTTTGTTTAGATCTGGAGTGCATTTTTGAAGCAAGTCTTCATCCTTTCCACTTACTGTGTCCAGGTTTGCGTCACAGGGCAGTCTTATAGCCCACAAGCTGAATCATTTTCACGTGAAGCTGAAGCAGAAGATGTGCTTCAGCTGCTAATGGGGATTTAGTGTATGGGATCAAACTGGAGCTAAATTGAAGTAAAAAACATCAAAATGCCCAAAATTGGAGTAAAAAAAGTGAACATTCCCAGCCCTTGACACCAGCTGTTCAGCTTTACATGTTTCCTCTTATCACACCTCAGTACTTGTTAATCTAGATACAACCTCTGTATTCCAGACTGTCTTCCATGAATGGGAAGGCTGCATGGGAAGGAAATACTGGCATCGTTACGTTAAGAGGGGGAAAAAAAGCTTCTGCTCTGAGGAACTTGCTTTATGAAGATGGAGGAAGACATAGACCTGGAGGGTGAGGGGTTAGGAAAACAACCCAGAATCTGTGTGATGGATTTCAGTTTGTTGTGAGTAGTGTGGCAGGAGACGCTTGTCTGTTAGATGTATTAGCACTGCGCAGGAGCGATGCATGCGTGTATCACGTTATGGCACTGCATGGGGCTAGCAGAGCTAAATTAAAATGAGCTTGTCTATCTTTTGGAAAGAGTCGTGACACCAAGACTAAGCAGCTCAGGTAAAACACCATCCTATTTCTTCCTGTAGTCAAGCCAGGTAGGTTTCTCCAGAGTTATACTGGAAAAGGATACGTCAGTTTCTTTGGAGTGTTTCCTACAGATGCTTGTGTTTGGAGTGGAAGCGTAATTAGGAACAACTAGGTTGAACTACCTTTGTTGCTGAACTATATGATTTTTCCCTAGTCCTAAAATTGTTATGATTTTTATTTGAAAATGGTATAGTCTGTCTCTTGGTGCAAACAACAGTTAGAAGTAAAACGTGTACAGGAAGCAGAGTACTCATTGGCTGAGATTTGTCAGGTGTAAAGAAAAAAATTACAGCAGAAGGCAGTCTTAGAATGATACTCTGCCCAAGGGACTATCCTTTACTGGGCCACTCTTTAAGCTTCCTCAGCGTCAAAAGGGTTGTTCCATTAAGATGTCTGTAATAGTGAGCAACGTGAAGCCATTCTTACAATCTGTTTTGCACATGAAATGGTGTTTTTCTCTGCGACAAAACCTGTGGAGATAGCTGGAGAGGTACTCTTTTTACACAAAGATATATTGCAAGCATTTACTTAGGCATTAGGAGTTCCTTGCATTTCATTTAACCTCTACAGAAAGCGTTCCTGGTTATTGTGATTAAATAATGTAGCAATACACAATACGCAAAAGGAAGGTGTTGCGGTTTGCGTAACTTGGGGGATGGCATATTCTAGCCTGCTAGGATTTATTCTGCCTGGTAATGTATTTGGGGATTTACTTTTGTTTTCTTAATTTAATGAGGAGAACTCATAATCTTCTTTGCCCTGCCCTCCCCACCCCCTCAATTTTGTACAGCTATTTTGGTTTAAGCTGAGCATATATGAATTCTGTGCATTTTTTTCACAATTTCTTTCAAAGCTAGGGCTAGAATCATATCAAAAGCAGTTGATTATTGTTGTATCTCATTTTTAATCAAGAACTAGTACCTGTTTGTTTTAAAAGGAGTAAATAATTACATTGGATATGGCCATTGACTTAAGAATACAAATGTGAATATGAATTCTAGGGGATTTTTTCATGCTCTCAAATGGTATCATTTTTTAATTGTTAGTACTGAGCGATTTGTTTATCTTGTCTTCATTACTGTTGCAATGGTCAGTCTGATCCCAACAGGTCGTGAACATCTACTTGACTTTATACCATATAGTCTGACTACTTTGAGGGAGTTTATGCCAGCTTTTTGTTTTTATACCGAGTGGGAGAAAGCTTACACAACTGGTTGCTGGAGGAAAAGGCACCCAGCCTCTCTTAATGTTTCAGGAATCCTTACTTGGTCTTTAAAATGTGGCCAGCAATTCACCCACTGACTGCTTTAGACTGCTCTTGGATCTTCTTACAAGTCCGTCCTTCCTAGGAGGCAAGACAGATGTGGCTGCTTCTGAGCCACAAAGCTCAACTGAAAGTGGGGTTTTTCGTTCAGGTTTCTTTGTTACGAAGCATAGTGAGCAGCAAGCATTATACTCATCTGCCATTGATCAGCAGACAGCATGGCAGAGTCAGTTGCCAGACAACTTGAATCAAAACTGGGATTCTCTTGTTTAATTTCTTATGTGTTATATCATGCACTTTCCTATTAGTTATTTTCTCTCATACACTATTTAAATTGATAACTACTGAATCTATGCTAAATATGCACTCAGTCTATTCATTAAAAACTTCGATACTACCTTGTCTGCATATTTGCCCATGCAGTGCTGTAGGTCATTTAATTTATGATGGGCATTCTGTCTTTTAGCATATTAGGTAGTGATTTATCAGTCCTAGGTTCAGGTTGCAGTTGTTACATTACTTGCATTGTTGGATGTGTTTGATTTTTCATAGCATTATTCAAACCTTTAGCACAAAGTCTACTGATAGAAGGTTATTTGTCAAAAAAAAGAAGAAAAAAGAAAAAAAAAAAAAGGCAATTGAGCGAATCTGACCTGGTGGAATGAGTTTAACTTGAATTAGTATGTCTTGTCATATGATCATGTGGGGGTTTTTTCTTAATTAGGTATTACAGCCCTAAACCAAGAATTACTTTTATCACTGAATCACGGCTGTTCATTCCCAGCATCTAGAAGTACTGCTGTAGGGTAACCAAAGGCTGAAAGGGTATAGCCTCAATGGCCTGCATGGGCTGGTTTTGAAATCAGTAGCAAAAGTGTTTGTGGGAGAGGTGTCATTCTGGTGAACAGGGCTTTGCCTAAAAGGACGGCTCCTTGCCACGTGGCTAAAGTGTTGGAGAAGCTTGTGAGTGTCTCATAGACTAGAAAGTGAACTGCTGTGTAGAATTCTGGCTTTCATATAGAGGCCTCTAAAACAATTAACATGATTCTGCTGTCAGAGAGATTGACTAAAGCCCAGCATATAGTTAAATACATTAAGGTTTTTTTTCTAAATATTTTTAGTACCTTTCCTCTGGAAATACTCAGTAACACCATTTAAAAATTACAGGATTTTTGATGTAAAGATGTTTTGTGTCAACTGGTGTCTTTCACTGAGTGTAGACAATTGGTGGAGAAGGGATATTAAAAGGGGTAACAAAATGAAAAAGTCTTTAAACTATGCTTTTAAAGGTCTCAAATTTAGTATACTTGTAAATCTCTAGGATAATTAAAGCTAGAAAAGAGATAGAATTGGATCATTTCATGTCTCCTATGGAAGGGGAAGACTGTAGCAAGGTAGAAGAGATGAGAGGACTGAAAAAAAGAGTTCAGTAGGTGCTGCAAATGCTCAGCATCTCTGAAAAACAGGCAGTCCCTGTTAACCTGATTAACTGTTGGGTTTTGTACTCCAGAGGGGCCCACTGGGAGTGCTGGCCACATTCTGTTAAATTCAGTTAAATGCTGTTCAGTTATTGTCTGTGATCTCTAATTGCGTTGAAACAGAAACTGCATTGTTCTTCCACACTACAAACTGAAGTAAAATATTTTACCGAGAAAGTTAGTTGTGCAGTTTAGAGGCTTATGTCAAACACTGTTGCAATCAATAATGCTTTAATATATTTATCAATTCCTGCATGGCTGTGCCACATGCAGCATGCTGAAAATTGGCTTTTGCAGCAGTCCAAATGGGTTTCAGAATGTACCAGCATTAATTTAACTGTAAATATCACACAGATCTAATATGGAATTATTAGCAAAAATATTTGGGTTTGATAGGAATAGCCTGGGCTATGTTGTCTCAAGAACAATCAGTGTAGATATGTGGAATTAGGTTAAAGGATAAGATTATATTGTCATTCAAGTCATTGAGGTACCAAACATTTCTCACTTGTATGTACATGATTTCATTGAATTTATTGAGATTGTTCACCTTTGGAAAATGAAGACTGTGTTTAATCACCTTGCTGAGTTAGACTCCTGTGAAAGAAGGTAGAAACAATATGATGATGGTAATGAGAGCAACAGATGGAAAAAGAAAAACATATGGCACATAAAAGATCAAGTGTTAACTGACTTGATGACTGTGGTAGTGGTGAGTCTTGATCTTTTGTAGTTTTATATAATCCTAAAATTTAGTTGTTTCACAGGTGTATGCAGATTAGTAACCTAATGCAGCATTATCTAAAAGACAAATCCATTCTCTTTCATAAGAACTTACTCTTGATTTACTCTCTGTACTTCTTCATTGTGAATCTGATATTTATAAATAAATTCTAGTATCGTAGCCAAAATACTACCTAATTTATATATCAAAGTGTGGTCTAATTGTTGGAGAGATTCTGGAAGAATGTTTCAGCAGAAATCAAGTTTTCTGTCAGGTAAAATACATCCTTACATAGTTTGAGATGTCTGTACCATGGACATTCACTTAAAGCCTAGCATTCTCCATGTACTATAAAGAAACTATTTTAAGAAAAAACACTGGTTATGAGGAAGACTGGAAAACAAATGTTTCTCTTTCTCTAAATATGCAAAATATAATTTATTTCTATTTATTCCTTAGACCCATCTATTTTATTAATAATTAGGAAATGAAAATAACTTTACAGGATGAATACAATTAATTTAAAATGTCTGCTCCAAAGCTAAATGTTATTTTACAGGGAGGTTAATCGTTTCTCTTTGGGATACTGAAAGGCATTGTTCGTTAAAGCTTGTGGACTGATTAATCTTAAGTAAATGTGCTATACAGTCATCAGTCAGTACACTGATAGATGCAGTCTGCTTAACCACTCTTACTAGGCATGAGACTTAACAAAAAAAAAAAAAAAACAAAACCACAAACCAAAAAAAACGGTGGAGGGGATGGCAAATAAAAATAACATGGCATTCTGTTTTGGATAGTGCATAACATTACACTTGAGGGGAAAAAAAGACAGTATACCAGAAAGCTCTAAGAAGGTGTCTTGTTTCAACTGATAAAATATTGAAAGTTTTCTTTCTGATTTTAGTAACTGGGCAAAGGTTAAATAGTGGGAGAATCATAGTAGCCTTGACTAACATGTTGAATTGGCAAACCCAGTGCAAAGAAAATGGAAATTGCCAGCTATTGGAAATACAAAATGCACTTGGAAACCAAAGCCTTAAGCAGATAGTTTTCATTCTTTTTTTAATTGTGTACGAATTTCCATTTTGAAATAATAGCTGATACACAGTTGCTCATTATATTCAATAAGAAGTTAGAACATGTTCCTATCTGCTCATATGGAAATGGTTAAAAACTTCATTTTTTGGCCTGCTTAAATACAGAAAAGCAGAAATTAAATGCCACTCTTGTCCCTCCCACCACATCAAAAGAATCAAGAACTTATTTTTTTACTTTTTTGTGTTAGTGTATTGGATACTGCTGTTCTGCATCTTCTGAGTACATAATTTTATAGCATTTCATTGACCATTAATAAGTAAACTGTCTAAAAGACATCTTACCTTAAAGGGGGGGGGGGGGGNAAGCTTCTATAATTTTTTTCTTTCAGTTGCTTTTGCCAAGGATAAGTTACTTGACACTGGTAACAGACAAAGTGAAGAAACACTTTCAGAAAGTTATGAGACAAGAGGAAGTTAGTGAAATATGGTTTGAATATGAAGGTACACCGCTGAAATGGTGAGTTTATTTAACTTTGTACGTTTACTCAATTTATCATGTAGAGAGTTATCAAGTTTGGCACAGTGTCAGTACTTTTCCTAAACTAATCACTCCATTGGGTTTCAAAGATGGCAAAAGAGGAGCGTAAGAAAAGCATGTTGTTTGGGGAAAAATAGAAGAAGGTTTAACGTTGAACATATTTTTGATTATTCTGCTTGTATTTACTATATGTATAAGGCAGAGGTTATGCTGCACCTATTGTTTTTGTTCTAGTTGTTACTGTAATACGAAATAGTTGTGTTTTTGGCTTTACCATTTCTTGCAGTAGAATCACCAAATAAATCTTTGTTTAGCTTATTCTACCTTCTTAAAAGGTGCCTAATAACACAGATAGGAAGTATTATTTCTGTAGTCTGAATGCAAATAGGATATATGCTTAAAGATAATAAAACCTTCACTTTTCACTGGTGTGATATGTGCTTGCACTGTAAAACAGATAATCTAATACTGATGCTCAGGCTCTTCTTGTTTCTATTTTTGTTCTGTCATATGGTCTATTAAAAGTATTTTTTCCCCCCCTGAGAGGCTGGGGAATAAGACTGACATTGTTTCATTTACTTAGTTTTCATACATACTGTTCATCAGATTTTATTTTTTTCTATTTCTGCCATAAAGAGTTTTAAAGAAAATATTGTGAGAGCTGCAATGTTTGCTAGCTCTGTATAGATAGCATCAGCTCTCGAGAAAGTATTTAGTATTTTGAATGCTGAAGAGATTTTATATCTCTATTTCCTGTATTGTAATAGGAAAGAAAAATACCAGTGACTGTTTTAGCTTCTTGAACCTGGAGTCTTGTGTTGAGCAAGCATCACATCATAGAGTCCCTTTAGACTTGGTGATGCAGTAGATCTCTTCTAGTCTTTTGTTTCTTTGAGACCAACCTAGCATAAACCTTCAGAATATGTAAATAGAAAAGCATAAAACATAGCTTTTTTCACTTTTTCAAAACTGGCTGGCAAAACCAGCTTTAAAATCTATTTAAATTATCTGGAATTTAACAATAATTGGTTTCTTGGTGTGCCATAGTGATCTTGAGTTATGGATACTGTCTAAGTAAACGGTGAGATACCAAGTTTGTCCCAGTGTGTTTGTAATCTTAGGTAGATAATGGGAGGAAACTTTATAAGTTTTTCACTGAAGTTGTAACAAGAAAGGAAAGAGAGGCTTTTTACTTCAACCAAAAATAGATCTGTATTTTCTGTAAGTTTTCAAATACCATGATGTTTTAAACTAGAATTAAAAAAAAATATATAGAATATAGGTATAGAGTAAAAATATAAATTATAATTCTAAAATTAAGTGAAGAGTTAGTAAACTCATTGAACAATGAAAATGAGTAGTGTAATTATGATTTGCTAGTTAAGGCTCTGGTCTTTCAGAAAATCTAAGCATATTCTGCCAGGAACAGCTCCACGGATTTGAGTGGAATTGCTTTTCTAAGGAAAATGCCATCTGCAAACCATTATTTTAGTAGAAGGGTAATCCCCTAAATAGCTGAAGCTTGTTCCAAGGAAGACCGAAATACCAGAACTGAGAATTAGGTTGAGCTAGTAGTTTTGTAGAGAAAGAATAGTGAGTGTTAATGCTTAATCTTTTTAAGTATAACTTCTGCATTCAGAATCAAATAGAACTTGCTAATAATATTGCTTATTCTAATTATTTACTTTGCACTGTGAGGTCATATTGCTTACAGTCTGTGTGGTTTCATACCTGGTTGGGATGTAGTGTATCTCTTTTCAGCTGCAGCTCTTTTGTTTTCCAGTGAGATTTTGGAGGAAGTCTGAAACATAGTTTCAACTTCATGGTGTGCAGCACTCAGGCCAGGCTCCTGAAGGAGGATGAAGCTTTCCAAGTCTGGAGTTACAGGGGCCTGGGGCCTCCCACTGAGGTTGTTGGGCAGGGGAAGATGGTCTCCATGCCTGCAGGAGGTGTGTGCTGGGGGAGGGTCTGTGTCAGCAAGTTAAGGAGCTGCAGGAAGAGGTCATCAGACTGTGCAGCATCAGAGACTACAAAAGAAAATGGATCAAATCTTCTCAGATACACTGCAGCTACAGGAGCCTAAACCTACAACTACATTGAAGGAGATGCAGGCAGAGTCTGTGATTATTGGATTGGAACATAGCTTCCTCAGATATGGAAGGGCTGGAAGCTTGTGACTTCTGGCAGCAGGACGAAGGCTCCTTCTCCACGTGCGTTTCTCTAACTACAGGATAGGTTCAGTGCTCTGGCTGCAGGTGAGGGACTGAAAGCTCTGTCCAATGATACATCTGAGGTGGCTGAGCCTGAACTGTGCAGGGGCACCAGGAGGAAGTGGCGAGTGAAGTCAAAGGTCTGTATTTTCCTTATTCTCCTTTATCTATCTCTCCAGGATCTTGAACTCTGCCATTTCATGGTCACTACAGCCAAAGCTGCCACTGATTATCATGTCCAGAACTATTTTGTCTTGTTAGTAAGTAACAGATTCAGCAGTGGGTCAGCTCTGGTCCATCCAGTGCC
Organism: Balaeniceps rex; assembly: GCA_013401315.1. Taxonomy (NCBI): domain Eukaryota; kingdom Metazoa; phylum Chordata; class Aves; order Pelecaniformes; family Balaenicipitidae; genus Balaeniceps; species Balaeniceps rex. Next base: position 94,756 of record VYZW01019859.1, read on the forward strand.
TGTATCAAATAATCTTGAATACTTGTGTCCCACCATGTTGCTTTTCCAGCAGATGTCAGATTAACAAGAACCAGGGTCTGTGATGCAGAAAATTCTTGAGTTGTTTAAAGAAGACTTTATCTACTTCCTTGCCTGGATTGCGTGATCTGTAACAAACTCACCATGATGTTGCCCTTACTAGTCTCTCTTCTGATCCTTGCTGAACCACAAGATCTCAACCAACCCGTTGTCTGTCCCATTAAGTTTCATACATCTGTCGTGGTTTAGCCCCAGTCGGCAACTAAGCACCACGCAGCCGCTCACTCACCCTCCCCCTCCCCGGTGGGATGGGGGAGAGAATCGGAAGGGCAAGAGTAAGAAAACCCACGGGTTGAGATAAGAACAGTTTAATAATTGAAATAAAATAATAATAATAGTAATAACAATAATAATGATAATAATAATAATAATAATTGTAATGAAAAGGAGAACGAGAGAGACAAACAAAACCCAGGGAAAAGAAAACAAGTGATGCAACCGCTCACCACCCACCGACCGACACCCAGCCAGTCCCCGAGCAGCGATCGCTGCCCCCCGGCTAACTCCCCTCGGTTTATATACTGAGCATGACGTCATATGGTATGGAATAGCCCTTTGGTCAATTTGGATCAACTGTCTTGGGCTGTGCCCCCTCCCAACTTCTTGTGCACCTGGCAGAGCATGGGAAGCTGAAAAAGAAAGTCCTTGACTAGTCTAAGCATTACTTAGCAACAACTAAAACATCAGTGTGTTATCAGCATTCTTCTCATACTAAATCCAAAACACAGCACTGTGCCAGCTACTAGGAAGAAAAGTAACTCTAACTCAGCTGAAACCAGGACAACATCTAAGCTGCTCCCTCACATGGAAGACAACCCTCTTCCCTCATCTACTCTGCCTGTCTTTCCTGAGCAGCTTGCGTCCATCCATCCACAACAGCATTCCAGTTGTGCAAACTGTCTCGCCATATCTGAGGTAGCCCAACACTGTCACAGTTATGTCACTGCATGTGGAGCTCTAGTTTCTCCTGCTTGTTTCCCAAGCTGTGTGCATTTATGCACATACACTTGTGGTAGACTCTTCTACCCTCTTTTATCATTTTGAGATCTCTCTTGTAGCTGTCACCTTTCACCACTTGCTTTCCACCCATGTCCGTTAATTTCTACTTGTCTGTGTGTTGTTATTCACACCCCTGTTGTTTATGGTCTAAAGCTCTCCTCACCAGGCAGGCCAACCTGAAGGCAAAGATACTTTTGCCCCGCTTAGGTGGATTCCCCCTCTCCCTGGCAGCCCCTTATCCCCAAAGAGTGTCCTGTGGCTGTAAAGGCCAAGTCCTTGTTGTCACACCAGCTGCACAACCAGTTATTGACCTGCAGTTACTGACCAGCATTCATGCCTCTCTGAGCCTTTCTCCTTCAATGGTGAAACTGTGGAGATGCCACCTTGCCTGTGGAGCTGTGTAGTCACTTGATACACTCAAGCGTTCCCTCGCAGCACTTAACGATTTGTGCCCGTGTGGTTGAACAGCAAGGGCTAATAATCCAAGCACAGGACAAACCTTGCCAATCTGTCTGCGATTTCTTAACAAGCAGCAAACCTCTGCAGTTAGCAAGTGAGATTGGCAGATGGGGGAGGGCTCTATCCCCTGCAGGTGGGAGTCACCTACTGCTATGACTGCTTCCTCTTGGTGTAGATGTGCTGTTCAGGCTGCTCTGATGCTTCCTCAGAACTTCCAGCCCTTGCAGGTGGAGAAGGAGACTGCTTTCTCTTGCCAGAGGTCGCAAGACTCCGGTCTTCCCCATCTTGTGAGTCTCCATTCACCACTCTAATGACTGCAGACCCTCTTTCTGTGCAGCTGGGAGTTCAGGCTCTCGTCTCTGCAAGGTCTCAGTGAAGATGCCATCAATCTCTTCGTATCTTCCTTGATGCTGTGCAGCCCACTGACCCCCTGCAGCTCCTTAACTTGGTGACATAGCTCCTCCATTAACACCTCCTCTAGGAAAGGACATTTCCTCTGCTTGCCCCAGCCCTCAGAAGAGGTCCCAAGTTCTCCTGGCAGCTTGAGACCTGGAGAGCTGCATCCTCTCTCAGGAGCTCTGCCTGAGTGAAGGCCTTTGATGTGCCAGGGGTGGTTTCTTCAGCAGATGCTAGGGGACGACACCCTATAGCTTGTTACCATCCTGTTTGAGCACTTGCACGTGGCCTTCAGCCCGGTTTCCGTCCCCTTTCTGTGGATTGTGGATTTCTCTAGCCCTGGTAGTTGCATAGGTGTCTCTCCAGTACCAACTGGATGGATGCTTCACCCTTTCTAACCTGGAGTCAGTGGAAGACAAAAGGTTAAAGCACCATTTGATCAGGTGTAGCTGACATTGTTTGAAAATGCTAGTGTTTGCTTAAAAGATCTAGGAAAAAATTATTTGTTACTGAATACTAAAGGAAAAGGTGAGACTATTTTCTGATGCAGCCAAAATTTCTCTCTGAGACACTTATTCACAGAAATACCTAAACACCAGATTTTGACCACTTGATACACTTAGTACACCAGACAGTTCTGGAGCATAAGATTTTATTGTCCTGGATTTATCAGTTCATGTGACATGTCTTACTGAATTAGCACAGTAAACTATTCTGGTCTGAAAACAACCTACCAACTCATGCTGTCACTTTCTGTCCTGGGTTCAGAAAGAAATTGTTAGAAAAGTAGTCTTTCCTTACTGTCCATCTGTCACTTTCAAAAGGATTTTAAGTACTTAATGTGGTGTTTTCCAGGACTTTCCTCACACTCTGAAACCACCTTCTGTATAATAATAAAAGCAATAATAAATTGGCAATGGCTGGAAGTCAAGGTGCTGTTACATTTCTATAGATTGAAGACTTTCCTGAACCAATCATTGTTCTAGCAACTTGTAAAAAAAAAAAATATTTGTGGTCTCTTAGACATTTTCTTTTCGATATTTTTCATATTATTTCCTTTGAGAAAGTTTTGCACAGTCCGCCTGTCCTTGGCTCCCACTCTAATTAAGACCAGTTTGATTTCAATAATAGTATTTTTTCAAAATTGTGCCTTTCTGGGCTGGGCATTTCCCTTAGCTGTTGTTTTCCTTTTTTTTTTTTTGGGGGGGGGGGGGGGGGGGCNATTATCTTTTTTTTTTTTTTTAATTCTGTAGGTTACTGTAGGCTCTAGAGAGCATTTGTGTATTTCTTTAATTGCAATGCCTATTTTTCAAATAGAAGTTCAGAAACTGCATTGCAGCAGTACCACTGGAAGTAAGATCTTTAATGAGGGAACACTGGCTTATAGCACCAGGTAGATACACGCTTAAGAATGGAGTGAGGGAATGTTGGGGGGGTATGCCATGTACAGATTGACAAGTCCTCTTTTCTCAACTTCTCTCTTTGTACCTCCCTTAATTCCCTATCCTGGTTAAGAAACCAGGTTTTATTACGAGGGAAATATAAATAATCGCTTTAGTATTGTTATATGGAGTACTATTGTTTCCAGACTCTTAAAAAATGCATGTAACTATATCTCATCATAGAATCATCATAGAATGCTTTGGGTTGGAAGGGACCTTTAGA
>VYZW01019861.1:2985-22864 GCA_013401315.1 Balaeniceps rex
AAGTGCCTCCCCTTTGAAGGCATATCTGCAAGATAGGTGGAAAAAGGAGTTACCTCCTTCCAGCCTCCTCCCCAGTTCTCACCATCATCTGCAGAACAACAACTGCAGAGTGTTAACATCTAATACAGGGGCATTCCTTTAGCTCTCTAAGGCAGGTCAGAGAATGAACAAACACTACTTCGAGGCAGCACCAATTTGAATACCATCATCCAACCTACCATTAAGAACAGAAAATCCTCCCGTCTCCTGGCCTTAACCACTCCTCAAGCCCCACAGAGCAACTTCCAGTCCCCTAAGAAGGGAATGACAATGCAGCAAAGACACCTGTTCTCAACTCTGATAAACCAAATCAGGTCTCTCTTCAGAACCAGGTTCACCATTTACAACAAAAGAGTGCACTAACCCCCAGTAAAAATCTGTGTTTTTTACAGACATAACCAAGAGCTGTAAATTAAGACAGCAATAATATTTTAGTTAGCCAATACATACCAATTCTAAATCAAGCAACGCTCATTTCAAATCTAGGAAAACTGGCAAGCTGGTCACATCCCAACTCCAAAACCTAGAGGCCAAATCTAAGAAGTCTAATGATGCTCAGCAATTCAAAACTATCAAATTTATTTTTGATATAAAAGGCATTTTATTACTAGATAGCATAAAAATTTAACTCATAATATTTATTTTAAAAAGCCAGATTTTGAAGCCTAAGCTTAAAATAATTGATCAGCATGACTCTAATGTAAAATGTACATTACTCCTGAATATTTCCAAGCACAAAACAACACTAGATCATGAAAAATGTAGGAAATGAGCATACCTGATAGTAATCTCTGCTTCATCCCATTGGACCTTGGCAGATGTACTGCCTTCCTTCACTACTCCAAGCAAGGTAGCATGACGTCCAGTTTGCTTGTGTACACATCGACCTCCAACTCTAAGACCAGCATCAACTCCACCAATTACTGCTAGAACAGGCCACACTTCCACACAGAGCATCTTCAACTGCAGTTCTGAAAGGTCAGCCAGACCATGCCTATGTTTGCTTTTCTCCTCCTCTTTATTTTCTTTTTCCTCTCTCACCTCATTCTCTTCTCGACTTTGAATTGAGCGACTTTTCTTCAGCTTTTGGCCTGCTTCTTTAAGACATGTTTTGATTTTATTCAGTCTTTCCATCATTTTTTTATTGATGCAGTGTGTCCAACGGTCTGTGCGATGAAGGATACGAATGAGTTGGATAGTGGCTTCTGCCAGCACTGCAGCAACAGGACTACAGATGGGGTCACCAGGTAGCAAATCTCTTGGTGTACCACGCATCTGCATATCACAGATTTTCACCTAAGTGTTTAAAGAGAACAATTTAAAAGTTATCTTCTCAACATACCTGAAGAAGCTCATTTTATAAATACAGGAGCCTCCTGCTGAATAGAAAAAATTGCTAGCATTGTCTTTTTTTGCTTGGGCTCCATAGGAAATCCACCTTAACACTCATCAAAACCAGCATCCCTTCAAACTCAAGGATGCTGAAATTACAACAGTTCATGGTTTCTCACAGAAGACTATCTGGAATTCCTAATACTACACTCTCCCTGGTTTCTGGGGAATTCAATTTTGTGTGTAGAACAATTCTAAATAATAAAATACATTTTAAATTTACAATAGATTGCACAATATAGGAATTTATGAAAAGCCTAGGTAGTGTGTAAGTCATGTAGTGCTACGTATGTCATAAACCAAAATGAATAATCAGTGACATTCTCAGCACTTGTTAGCTACCACGCCTACCACCCAAAAAACCTAACATCCATAACACTGACACAGAGGAGAACAGAAGGGAACGGATAAACTTATGACCTATTGTTGAGGGTTAAACCTGGTAAAGCAGCTAAGCCCCACACAGCCACTCGATCACTCCCCCCAGCAGGATGGGGAAGAGAATGAGAAGGGCAAAAGTGAGAAAAGATAAAGAAAGTTTCATAAATAAAAGAGAGGAAAAAACCCAAAATACAACAAACCAAAGAAAAACAAGTGATGCAAAATGCAATTGCTCACCACCAGCTGACCGATGCCCAGACAGTCCCTGAGCAACAGACACCTTGGGCAAACTTCCATGCAGTTTTATTGCTGCACATGATGTTATATCATATAGAATATCCCTTTGGTCACTTTAAGCGAGCTGACCAGCTGCACTCCCTCCCAGCCTCTTGCCTACCCCCAACATACTTGCTGGGAGGGACGGAATGAGAAACCAAGAAAGCATTGATGCCGTGTTAACACTGTTCAGCAATAGCTAAAACACTGTGCATTATCAACGCTGTTTTGGTCATAAATCCAAAACATAGCACCATACAGGTTGTTATGAAGAATACTGACTTTATCCCAGCCAAAACCAGTACACCTATGCAGATGAACATTTAAGTTACCTTTTCTCCTGGATTACTGCTATAGAACATAACACAAGGGTATAACTCTGCTGCATCCACATCTTCAAAAGCTAGTTTGGGCTCCTGGTTAAAAAAACAAAACAAAACCCCCCAAACTTAGAACACCTTAACAAGCAAAAATATGAAACATGACAAAGGTATACTTGTATTATAATCCTCGTAAGTACTGAATCTGTCACGCGCCTTAACTGTCACGCTTAGCTTTAGATAAAATATCCATGCCAAATTAGTGTTGCAAAAAACACACAAAAAAACCCAATTAATGTTAAATACCTCTCCATTTTTACCAAAGGAAATAGTTCTTGCTTCCATATCTAATACGCATGTGATGAAATCTCCTTGGGTAAAGCTGGACAGAGTCAAAGTTTGTTCTCCATTGTGATAAAGGTTACCACTATAGGCCCTATATAGCCACATATCTGAGGTAGTGCGATGGTTAAAATCATGTACTGGCCAGCGAGAAACTCCTACACATGTGCCTTCATTGCCTCGATTCTCCTTCACAATGTAGAACTAGCAGGCAAAACAAAACAAAACAAACGGGGAAAAAAGTCAAGAATATACATTTTAACACAATAAAGCAATGAAAATTTACCTTACACATATTTATGCATACTTTTAACTGTTTTGCTCAGAAACTTTTAATAAATAAAAAATAAGCTAATAAGCTTATTAATAATTATTAACAATCACGCTCTACCTCTAAAATGACATCTTGGTGTATAAGGTCAGTCATTAACAAGTCATTTAAACTTAACCCACTGGTAATTAAGAAAACTGTATGTAAATACACAAAGAAGTTGTTTTTTCCCCCAGACTCAAAACGTATACACCCAGAAGTTGGGTTACAAGTGTTAGAAATAATATTACAGAAATAAATCAGCTTTACTCCTCATGGTCACAGCAAGCGATTTAAACAGATTCAAGTAAAAAAAGAAGTAAAAGTGTTATGCTCAAAGATAGTACTAACAAGGACTACAACTGTGTACGTATCTGTATTCCTCAAAAAAAAATCACTCCAGATGATGTATTAAAAGCTGGTCTTATCAGTTAGACAGGCTCATGTGTCTTTTTGCAAGAAAACAAAACGCTTTGAAGTGTTTTTGTAAAGAAAAAAATTCAAAATCTGCACAGTTCAGTAGGTAACTTTCGCAAGACAATGGACATTTATGCTGACTGTGGATCTTATATACATAGTCATATAGCTCTTAGGAGCTTAGAGGTGACAGTACTCACCTCTACAAATACGCAACGCATATTCACTGTCTCCAATATGTGTACTGAAATATCCAAATGGCAGTGCTCAAAAGCAGCCACAAACTCTTCACTTTGGATTGAAAATCATAGAATCATAGAATCGTTTAGGTTGGAAAAGACCCTTAAGATCATCAAGTCCAACTGTAAACCTAACATTGCCAAAATGTCATTTACTCAAGAATGTTGTCATAAGGGAAAAAACATAGGTAGCTGCTGTTTATAAATCATAGTATATTTCCAAAACAAAGTAAGAGAAGTTAATACACTTTTATGCAACCTACCTTCCACTGGTAACACCCAGAAGTAACTCCAGTGGATGCTAAACCATATCCTTTACCTCCACTTCCATGAGTTAGAATCTGCCCATTTTCCACTATGCAGCATTGAGCTTTCTCAGGGTCAAAGGACACTTCCTGTATGGGAAGATTCTCATCTTCATCTTCAGACTCTCCTTGCTTCTATCAGAAATTAGACAAATTCTTTGTGGTAAATGTAATTCAGTTGCATTCAGTCAAAACACAAAGTAAAAGCATCATTACCTGTAGCTTCATTTCTTGTTCTTTCTCCTTTATTTGAATTGCATGTTTAGCCTGAGCTATTGGAGTCTCCCACATGCAGTCAGACAGAAGTGAGAATAATCGTTCAACAACCTGGTGTATTAGAATATAATTCAGATCATTTTAAATCCAAGATGAGGACAACAAATATTGTTTTATTTTGCTTTGTAGGTATAAATGTAAAAATATTTAGTGCTCTTAGATAAGCAAATATCTACACTGAGCCTCATCTGATTTGGATTCTGAACAAACCTATGAAATATTTAAAAGTTTAATGAGACTTTTTGAAGAAACACGTGTAAAAGCTTATAACAAAATATAAAGACCTGAGCCATTTGATCATCTTCAACGCCAGATTCACAAGCAGGTAATACAGCTTCTAGTACATGAAGTGCAAGAAGTCTAGTCCTCAAATTGCCAACCAAGGGAACTCCTAAAGATGGAACAATATGTTAATAATCTGAAAGTGACTTCTGCATCAGGCATGCACCTACGATGCCAGCTGCATGCCACCAGTGCACAATTTTCCAAAGTGTAACTTGTGTACACCTACTGATGTTAGTTTCAGTTGTTCGCTATGTCACACATGTTCTAACAGGACCTATTTTTAGGAACTGCACTACAGAAATGCAAGTAATCATTGAGTAAATTTTTGAAAGATCTTACCCGAGCAACACTTCTGAGAAGCAATGTTAAGAAGTACTTCTGTCCACTTTGGAGATGCCATTTTTGACTGAATTGCTTTTGAAGACACAACTCTACGTAAGAAAACAAGAAAGTCTCCCAAGTGCAATTCCGCTGCATGTTGCTTTCGGAGGGCAGCTAGGAAGTTAAATTAAAAGTTTTCATTTACAACCTTACTTCTACAGTATCTGCAAATAACAATTTTTAAAGTCAAGGTCAAAGTAGGAAAAAGAAAAAAATTAAGGCAGACATTCACAGTTGAGTTTTGGATGTTTCCATTTTCCAGAGTAGTGAGTCCAGAACAGAATACAGCCAGTTGATATTGCTAGCCTACACTATGCAGACTAGCATGCATTTGGAAAAACACAGCCACTCAAATAACACACAGGGCATTATGGACCACAGGTACTTTAGTATGCTAAGATTTATAAACAAACATACAGTAATTTCCTGTACAGATCTTATCAAAAGTGTGGCTATAGAACCACACTTCAGTATTTGCAAGCTCTATATATTTAATATAAAATATAGCCAAGCAACTCAGAGATAGAAGTAACCAGTTGAAGTCTATCATAGACTTGAATGGAAGATGACAGAAAATATTAGCAGTCCTTGTTACTGGCAACAAACTGTTCTGCAAGTAAAAATACAATGATCAGTTATTACATGATGGCTGGCTGTTAACCTTGGCTGGCTGATGCGTGCCCACCAAGCTGCTCTCTCACTTCTGCTCCTCAGCAAGACAGGGGGAGAAAATAAGAGGAAAAGCTCATGGGTCAAGATAAAGGCAGTGAGATCACTCACCAATTACCATCATGGGCAAAACAGACTCAGCTTGGGGAAGATTAATTTAATTTATTGCCAATGAAAAATAGACTAGGATAGTGAGAAACAAAGACAAAATTAAAACACACGCCCCCCACACTTCTTCCCAGGCTTGACTTCACTCCTAACTCTGCTACCTCCCCACCCCCGAGCGGAGCAGGGGGATCAGGAAAATGAGGGGGTTGTGGCGTCTTCATAACACTTTGTCTCTACTACTCCTGCTCCATAATGGGTCCTTCCCATGGCCTGTAGTTCTTCAAGAACAGCTCCACTGTGGATCTTTTTCCACAGGATACAGTCCTTCAGGAACAGACTGCTCCAGTGTGGGTCCCGCACAAGCCAGTTTCTGTCAGAATCGTGCTCCTGTGTGGGCTCTCCACAGGCTGCAGCTTCCTTCAAGGCATATCCACCTGCTCCAGCAGGGGTCCTCCATGGGCTGCAGATGGACAACCTGCTTCACCATGGTCTTCTCCACTGGCTGCAGGGGAATCCCTGCTTCATTGCCTAAAGCACCTCCTCCTTGTCCCCTTCCTTCTTCAATGACCTTGGTGTCTGCAAAGTTGTTTCTCTCACATTTTTCCCACTCCTCTCTCACACAGCTGCTCTGCAGCATCTTTTACCCTTTCTTAAATATGTTACCAAAGAGGCACCACCAGCATTGCTGACTGGCTCAGCTTTGGGCAGCAGTGGGTCTGTTTTGGACCTGGCTGAAACTGGTTCCGTCTGACATGGGGGCAAGTTCCTGATTTCTTCTCACAGACGCCACCCCTGCAGTACCCTCCCACTACCAAAACCTTGCCATGTAAATCCAATACACTTAATTATTTATAAATGTCCCTGTAATATAAAATGTAACCATTGGTTTCTAAGTATGTTTTTGTTTTATGGGGATTTTTGATGCAAAACACTATACTTCCTCACACCCCTGATTCGTATCCAAGGCAGTTTTAACAAGAAAATGTTGTGGCAAGAGAAGACCTTATATCCTAATTTCTAATTAATTAGTTATCTTATGAATTAATCAGCCACTGCATTATTTATAAGCAAAGAGAGTTATAAGCACAACCCAAACCATATGTACACCTAAAACCAAGCTACAATTAAAAATTTCTTCAAACACACAATTTCCACAGAAATTCAAAATGCTCATTAAGGGATTGCAAATTATGTGAAGATATTAATATTTCAGAAAATCTTTTGTTGCAGATTTTTTTAATATGACAGGGTAGCTGTCCTGGTTTCAGCTGAGTTAGAGTTACTTTTCTTCCTAGTAGCTGGCATAGTGCTGTGTTTTGGATTTAGCATGAGAAGAATGCTGATAACACACTGATGTTTTAGTTGTTGCTAAGTAATGCTTAGACTAGTCAAGGACTTTCTTTTTCAGCTTCCCATGCTCTGCCAGGTGCACAAGAAGTTGGGAGGGGGCACAGCCCAAGATAGTTGATCCAAACTGACCAAAGGGCTATTCCATACCATATGACGTCATGCTCAGTATATAAACCGAGGGGAGTTAGCCGGGGGGCAGCGATCGCTGCTCGGGGACTGGCTGGGTGTCGGTCGGCGGGTGGTGAGCGGTTGCATCACTTGTTTTCTTTTCCCTGGGTTTTGTTTGTCTCTCTCGTTCTCCTTTTCATTACAATTATTATTATTATCATTATTATTATTATTACTATTATTATTACTATTATTTTATTTCAATTATTAAACTGTTCTTATCTCAACCCGTGGGTTTTCTTACTCTTGCCCTTCCGATTCTCTCCCCCATCCCACCGGGGAGGGGGAGGGGGAGCGAGCGGCTGCGTGGTGCTTAGTTGCCGAGTGGGGCTAAACCACAACAGTAGCGTCAACCTCTTCCCATCCACTCAGACTGCAAAACTGCATAATACAAAGCAAATGCAGCAATTTCCTGAATTAAGCTATATTTATTTGCAGTTTGAAACTCAGATAATTAAATTCCTATGACTGCATTTATGAAAAACACTACTACCAATAACTCATTTTTCGAGGAAAACAGTATTCTCTTCCTAATTCCAAACCAGGTGGAGTAATTCTTACTCTCAGCCTGCTCCTACCTTTAAATTGATTTATGTATCAAGTCTATATAAATCTGACCTGAGCACAAAATTATTTGATGACTTTAATCTAGTTTACCAAGTTAAGAATGACCCAACAATAATCAATACAGTAGAGTGGGTGAGGGCATCAGCATTCAGTGGTTTCTTTTATTATGTTTTCTGGTATTTCAAAATTGTAACAGAAATGATGCAAGACAATTACCTCTGAAGTCTCTCTTCTCATTATCCCCATTTGAATCTGCCTTTTTTGATTCTACTTCATCTTCCTCACCTTCCCCTTCTCCAAAGGAAGCCATAAGCATCACACCAGCTTGTGATAACAAGTTCTTCAGCTGACTGCATAATAAATCCAGCAAAGACTGGACCACCTTTGGGCTCAGTTTGTCAGCATAGGTTCTATACACACACACACAAAAAAGTAAACATAAGAGTATTTGAGAGCTGATCCAAGGAACAGTAACATAAAGACACAACTATAAACTCAGTGCAAGTGACAACTGGGCCTAACACAGCACTAATTCTAATTCATTCTATTGCAGCAGCTTACTTTTCCTCATCTTCCACCATATGGCTGGCAGGTTATTCTTATTTGAACCCTATTTTTAAGACACTTTAGAACTGTCCAATCTTTGGAATCAAAGGACACATTTCTAGTACTTCCTAGCAGAAAAAGAACAACTCAGTCAATTAAACATAATCCCACTGCAACTTCCAAAGATGGTAGTGTTGGTTTTGTGGGTTGGGTTTTTTTGTTTGTTTTGGGTTTGGGGTTTGGTTTTTTGGAGGGGAGGGGGTGGGGGGAGGAAAGGGGGAGGTATTGGGGGTTTTTTACATGATGGATTTGGCAGGTAAATACAATGTGTTGTATGAACACTGAAATGAAGATGCATGTACTGAATATTAAATAATACTCTTGCTCTAAATAGAAAATACTTTGTCCACTGCTTTTTTCTTTATTGAGTTAAACTAAATATTTAAGTGTTGATAGGATTTTGGATGCTGTTCCCTGGTCTAGCAGAGGCCAGTATTCCTCAGAAAATTACTTTATATTCTGAGAAAAAGCAAAATGTACTGCTCTGAAGAACTCCTACCACATTACTGGTATCACTTTTACACAAATAACTTTTACGCAAATAACTTTTACACAACAGAAAGCCTCATCGTATCAACTGAACAGATCTAGATATAAAGCCAAACTGGAAAAATGGGGAATACTAGAATGCAATGTTTGCAGACCATAAAGTTCTAACTATTCTGGTCCAAACTCCTCACAATTTAAAAAGTCTTATCAGTCTTATGTGCATCTTTCTTATGAATAATGTGACTACTCTTTTTTTTCCCCTCTTCGCTTACATGCTTCTGAACAGCATTTATTGTCCTGAAGACAGTTCGCACAAAAGAAAAGTTATTTTTAAAGGGTGCTGAAAAGCTTAACGATTAAGTTTTCTGAAAGCAAGGGAGCATTCCATACTTACCCTGTGGTGATAGCCAGGATCTGAAGTAGTCTTGTACTGGCTACTTTCAAAGCTGTGCTGAGCTGAGAAATACCAGTTTTGGGCAGCAACTGCAGTGGTTGTCCTAACACGGTGTCTGTGCCACACAACTGTGATAGCACATTTAGCAGACCAGTGGAAATGGCCAAGGAGACATCAACAGGCTGATAGTGTACACTTAGAGCAAAGACTGTTACCAACAGAAGACGCTGTTGTGCTTCTAAGATTAAAATAAAGTTGGTTTTAATGAATAAGCTGTTTAGAGTAAGAATACTAAGACAGAAGAACAGCAGATTATTTTTTAAATAAAATTTATTAATTAAGTTATCAAGTGAAGAGTTAGCCTTCTTTGTCAGACCCTCTTAGGTAGTCTTTCTGATGTACCATCATAGCCCCCTTTAACTCAATGCAACCTCTATGTCAAGGATGTCCAAGGAAGAATATCATGTAGATCTAGTTTGTGATATAGATGTTCTGAGGCTAAATCTCAAACCAGAATCTTCTCTCTAGGGTAAGGATAACTGGGTAAAATACTTCATTTTCTACTTGTGCTTCAAGTTGATTCTCAAGAACCATCTTTCAATTCCATTTTAATTGTAAGTGAAACAACAAAACAATTCAGGTAAGAATGCCCATTAGGCTCTACCAACAAACTAAACTATATAACTCTCTTCTGTACTGAAGCTCTCAGTCAGTGCATGTACAAAGGCACAAAGAGGTGCAGAGTTCCAGCTATCAAGTATAGAAGCACACAGCAATATCTGGGTATAGAAGGCCAGGAGAAAGGGCTGCCAAAACAGGCAAGATGCCCTGTTTTTTGGTTCTGGGTTTAAAGAAAGTTCACTTGAACGAAAGAAAAAAAAGATTGGAGACTTTCCGTCTCTTCAGAAAACTGCTTATCTCTGAAAAACTTAAAAATCACTTTGAAGCACCAAAGACGGGTGACTGTGGAAGACTGTGGTACGTGGAACCTTTCTAGGTTGACAATACTTAGAAGTCTAAAATAAAAAGGGCTAACACTTGAAGAAAATTAAGACAGAAAAAGGTTAAAAAGCTTCTTTCTCTTAGGAAAAGAAGTCAGACAGATACTTCAGTGAATTCTGGTCACTAATACCACAGTCTGCTTTGTTAAACACATAAGCTGTTGTACTGTATATTAGAGGACATATTTTGCAAATCTGGTTTTCACTTACCTATGTGATGCTTATTAGCTTGCAGAGCTCTTTCTAATGTAGCAGATAATTGCTGGTAAATTTTGTGCACAGCCACTTGGATTTCAATTTGAATACTTCTCTTAGCTGCTCTGATACCATCCTGCGTCAAACAAATATTATAAGGACTGATACATTTTTATCACCCAGTTATTGAAAGAGCAGAAACTATTAAAGCACACACCTGGTAGTGATGCAATCTTACACTCTCTCCTTTGGCGCCTGGATGTCCTACAGTGCCCAAACCAAAGCAGCCAGCAAGAAATTGTAGTCTAACAGAAGTAAGCAATGAAGAAGACTGAAATCCTGGTACTTGACGACTTCCCATTAATGGCACACTGCCTTTTTCCTCCATCCCTGACAGAAGCACTAAAATCTGATGAAGTGCTTCCAGACGAAGCTAAAAATAAAGGCAGGCAAAAGACAGTATTAAGTAAGTAGCAAGTATCCTTAGAAATCAGATCATCTTCAAACGTAAGCAAGAACGAATGAGGTAGCTGTTTTCTCATCGACACTTTTTTTTTTTTAAAAAGAGAATTCTTTAAGTTTCATTTTAGAGTTTATTTACATAAAGTTCCCAGTTCCAGTTAAGCTATTCTAACAGAAAAGAGAGGAAAAATGTCCTTAATGGACAGAATTTGGACAAGGTTTTAAAAAAATCCATAAAATGAGCATAACATATGAAGAATAAGAAAAGGTGTTAAACTGAAACTTACCTCAGCCCTCAACTGCTGCTGCTCCATTGCAATTATTGATGCTTGTGGACTGGTGGACATACTTTCCTCTGGTTCCTTAAATCCTGGCGAGTTTCCCACATCTCCGCTTACAAAGCTGACAACATTTTCAATCAAAGTATGAACTCCAAGGGATCTTGAGAGATCAAAATCGGACTCAACAAATGAGTAGGAGGAAGTGTATAACCAATCTCTGCTGTGTTTTAGTCGAGCCCATGAATCACTTAAAGGTTCCACTTGACTGTGTATTGCTCCTAAAGATATACATAAAGTCTCATAAATTCCAATTCACCAGTAACATGTTTTGACAGCAGGTAAAGACTGAACTGCTGCTATTCATACAGGTGGAAAATGGATATTCATGTTAATTATTCCATGCATTAAGCAACTTAGAGCAAAACACTTGATTTAAATTTACAGCAATTTCCCTAAAGGAAAGGCTGTATTTCTTTTAATTATGTTAAGCAGTATTGCAACACGCTGCCAAGTGAGAAAACAAAAAGATAGAAGCCACTCAAACTGCTCAGCTTTAAGCTAGAACACTGAATAAAAATGCTTTGCAGCTAAATGACAAAATAGTAAAGAAAATATCTGCTACAATAGAAATTCGGCACTTTGGATATTTATTTTAAGGTCTATCCATAAAACAATAGTGTATTTTGGTTTTAATCAAGCCACTATGTATTTTATCATTTTGAAAAAGCACAACGTTATTTTGGATGAAGTATTTACAGAATTCATGATTGCAGAAGGGAACAGAAAATTTTTATTTTAGACTAACAGAGAGCTTTTACTTTGTTATGACACAAGATAAATAGATACGTGTATATTAAATACTATCTACAGCATGTATTAGATCTGTATCTTCATCATTTGGCAACTTCACAAGTCTATTTTCAACTATTTCCTATTACATCGGCATGTCATTACACTACCTGAAACTTTACCATCAGTAATAAATGTACTTCTTCAAATGAGCATCAGTCATCAACCTGCAGCACTGGAACTTATTTATCACCATATATTCAGTCTCATTTCCAAAAGAGTTTTGCTAGAATTCTATCCCCAGCCCAAATGAGTGCAATATCACTGAAGTCATACCTTCATCAGCAGTTAACTGATATGCATCAGTTAAATATACATATCAACACAGAAGTTGGTATTTTATTGTTTTTGTAAATGCTGTTAGCTGACTTGGAGCTATGCAAGTTATTACAAGAAGACAGACCCTGTGCAAAAGAACTTTCCATTTGTATAGATAGGTAATGTCTGGAGACCTATGTGGAAACCTAATGCATGTTTAAATTCACTTGAAATTCTAGTCTGAATTCTCTTAAATAATCTACATAGAATTTTTAAATATTAATGTCTCTTGTGCACAATGAGCTACAGATATAATTTGGAGAATCACAACCCATTATAGAATCATAGAGTCATTTCGGTTGGAAAAGACCTTTAAGATCATCAAGTCCAACCATTAAGCCAGCTCTGCAAGTCCACCACTCAACCATGTCCCTAAGCACCACACCTACGTATCTTTTAAATACCTCCAGGGATGGGGACTCAACCACCTCTCTGGGCAGCCTGTTCCAATGCTTGACAACTCTTTCTGTGAAGAAATTTTTCCTAGTATCCAATCTAAACCTCCCCTGGCGCAACTTGAGGCCATTTCCTCTTGTCCTATTGCTTGTTACTTGGGAGAAGAGACCAACACCCACCTCACTACAACCTCCTTTCAGGCAGTTGTAGAGAGTGATAAGGTCTCCCATCAGCCTCCTTTTCTCCAGGCTAAGCAACCCCAGGTCCCTCAGCCGCTCCTCATAAGACTTGTGCTCCAGACCCTTCACCAGCTTTGTTGCCCTTCTCTGGACATGCTCTAGAACCTCAATGTCCTTCTTGTCGTGAGGGGCCCAAAACTGAGCACAGCACTCGAGGTGCGGCCTCACCAGTGCCGAGTACAAGGAGACGATCGCTTCCCTACTCCTGCTGGCCACACCATTTCTGGTACAAGCCAGGATGCTGTTGGCCTTCTTGGCCACCTGGGCACACTACCAGCTCATGTTCAGCTGGCTGTCGACCAACACCCCCAGGTCCTTTTCCACTGGGCAGCTTTCCAGCCACTCTTTCTCCCAGGCCTGTAGTGTTGCATGGGGTTGTTGTGACCCAAGTACAGGACCTGGCACCTAGCCTTGTTAACACTTCAGTTTTTAAAATGTGTCTGCAGGGTATCAGCCTCAAACATTATTAAACATAGCCATTTTCAGGAAAAAGTCACACAAATTCATAGAAATCAATCTGTTGAAAGCTTTCTTTTATCAGTGAGGCTGAGTTCCAATGGTAACAGCTGGATACTAGTTTCAGGACCTCCTTTAAACGCTGCCTACCTGCAACAGCTCTGTAAGCAGGTGCTCACAGGAACAAGGAAAGACACATCAGTTTTTGAACTTAAGACAACTCTCCTAGCAACCATTCAACACCATTCTTTTCCTGAGATAAAGGCAAAATGCTATTATTCTGTCAACCAACCTGCACCTGCAGGTCACAATGTCCACCTTTACACAACTTACAAATTCAAAATACTGCAAAATTTTGCTTTTCCTTTGTAAATTAGGTAGTTAATCTCCACTTAGCTGCCAAAAATTTAATTGTCAGGGCTATGAATTATGAAAACCTGTTCACATTCCATTTCCTTTTCTGTAGTGTTCATGTGCATTTGCATGGTATTCCTTACACTTGCTACTAAACAGAGTGCAATGGCTTCAGAAAGAACCATCACAGTACTTAGGTCTTATTAGTTATTTGACAAAAACATACGCACACGAATTTTTTTTGGATAATGCAAAGATTAAGTTTAAACACTACTTTTCAAAGTGTAATCTAATTTCCTAATTTCTGCTCATTTATGTAACACAGCAATATTACCCAGTTTACAGAAAACAATCTATTTTGTCACGTTTACTATGAAAGAATTTAAAGAAATTCTGTTACTCAATTTTACAATTTATACCTGGCAACAATATTTAAAACAAGGCGAAGACAGATACCACCTTAGCCTAATTTTAATTCTTATAATATTTGGGGTTTTTTTAAGCTATTAAAAACTAAGTTATATGCTGAAGTGGCAGGTGAGAAACATAAGATAAATAGGACAGAGTAGAATAAAAAGGGTGCTAAAATACTCAGTTTCACATAGCAAGGAGTTTCCTAGTATATGCATGGTGAACAGAGCCCAAGGGAGAGGATAAATGAAGCCTCAGATTTCCTACAGGAAGCATAGCTAAACCATTACCAAGTTCACAAAATGTTGCCTACATAGCAACAACTATTTCAAAAGCCTCCTTAAGCCCTACAGTCTTTCAACAGCAGGAGAGCTTAAAGCATCCCAAAGTGACATTAGCTTCCTGTCCTCTACCTGTCCTACGCTATGCTATGCCACTATGAAGCACAGCACAGAATCAAAGCATTTGTAAAGAAACAAAAAGAAATTCCAATGTCTTAAATCATAAGCTTTAGGAGACCTTTCAAGGATTAACAGAACATCAGAAGAAAATTTAGTTCTGATAGTCAACAAATCTTATAAGAAAAAAACCCCACCATATATTAATAAAAACTCGAACTATTTCATATTTGAAAAAAGATGAGGTCTTAGCTAATCATTTTAGTATTAAATGAAAGAATGTTTAAATGTAAGAGCAATTTAAAGTTGTTTGAAATTAGGAGAAAAGTCCAACAATTATGAGATACAGATTAAATGTAAAACAAGAGACGTTATAACTGAAAGTATAGAGCTTAAAAACAAAGATGTCAAAAGTAATATACTTCAAAATTAAAAACATTTAAGAATTAGGGCACACAAATCTAAAACAAAGTAATTTTTTTCCTTGAAGATGTTACATATCAATAGAAGAATCAAAAGTATGACTGTATATTAGAGCTTAGCTTGATTCTGTGTAATATCAACTACACAGAATTGATTGCAGCTTAGCACTTCCATAAGCCTCTACAATCACGTGAACAGTTGCACATAAGAATAAACTTCAAGCTTACAGTAAAACAAACAAAAAAAAGTTTACTTGTCCTTATAAGCCAGCTTGTAATAATGAGTTTTCTAAATGTATGTGGCACAGCTGCAATACACACTTCATGAAACATAAAATATGTAGGGAAGCTATAGAGACAAAAAAATAAACATGCCATCAGTTACTTGCTTGAAGCTCTTCTTTTTTCTGGGGCTCAACTGGCCAAAAAGGAGTAAATACACTACACCACACAAGAATCAGAAGACAAAAGCAGACATTTGAAACAGAAGGTAACATATTCATAAAGTCTCTTCCTCATATTATTCTGACTTAGACTTAAATGATCAGTCTCATCTCAATCAATACAACAATATATTAAGCAGCAAAGTTTGGGGAAAAAAATATTTACTCTCATTTTGAAATAGTATAGCCTAGGTAACAGACTTCTCTACCTTCTTTTCAGGGAAAAAAAAGTATATCCCCTTTAACACAGTTATATGCATAGACCAAGACATGTTTATATCCCTTACTCAAACATGATCTTTCAATTTCAAAATGCAGAACTCATATTATTACAGGTACACAAAATCATTTCAATTTAATTTGGATTTAATTTAAGTTGCCGCTTTTTTCAGAGTTGCCCAATTGTGTTAGTAAAGTACTATAGAACACACAAGCACACTGAAATTCACTGAATTAAGATTTATGAGAAGTAAGAAAACCCAAGACTGAAGGACTCTCATTTATCTGTCTGTAACTGTTTATGATTGCACTGATAAATATGCATTATTTACTGTTAAGTATCTAATGCAGTGTACACTATCCCACAGGTACTGTACAGGATAGATACAATATTTTGAGGCATACTCTCTGGATCTGCGAAATTGAAAAAGATGAACCTAAGCAACAAAAAAATCCCAAAGGGCTTAGATATGAGGGGAAAATAATAACGTGCTCATCACCCCTTACGGCAAAAGTATTGAAAAAGACTTTTTCTGCAGGAATGGAAGGAAAAGTTTACTAATTCAAAAATAGCTAAATAATAGCAAGGAACAAGATACTCAGAAGATCCTCAGGCTGAAGTAGGAATACTGCAGTCATATTTCTCAACAGATACAATAAATGAAGGAAGAAGGCAATTAGATTAAAGATTGGACTGAGTGGTTAAGACATTAATTGAGTAAAAAGAGAATGCTTTCCTTCCATACTCATCCGCAAGACCATAGGATCAGCTTACAGTATTAGCAGTTTTTCTACTGCTAGTTTTCTATATTGCAATTTATGAATAGGATCAGCTTTCGTACCATAAAAATAAGACTATAAGCAATAGTGAGATTCAATTATTAAGGAAATGTGATCTGAATTTTGAATAATGACTTGCTGCATTCAATAAACAGAAGTTCTAAAATAAGCCAATTCACTCCAGAGGGAATTACTCTCTTGCCTGTTACAGAACCACCACTCATTGATACCCTATACACACTACATTATTTTGACAACTTTGCAAGGATCAAATACTCCACATATAGTTGAGGAAAAATTAACCCTATGAAACCTCAGTTGGAAACATCATGTGTGGCCACGGTTCTGTAACAAGAAGTGTGGTTAAATTCTAGTAAACTTGTTAAGAAGAGATGGGAGGAACCTCATGCCCATACATTAAGGAATTTTTTTTAGTGAAAATTCCCTTTTAAGTCTCCAGGAAAAAAACAATGGTGATGGAAGGAAATATCTTCAGGAAAAAACCTTGCTTTCCAGTTAGCTCGGCTTGCCAACTTCCTTCACATAGTTTACTAAGACACACTTAAAAGAACAAATATTTTCAAGGGACTGCTGCAAACTGCAGTAAGATATTATTCTAAAAACCACATGTAAAAGGAAACATGATTGAATTTTTTGAATAATAAACCTCAACTGAAAGAAATGAGAGTGGTTCCTATGGTTCTTCTGTAAGACTCCACTTGTTCTTTTCCACCTAACTGCCAACTCTACATTCAATCCAACAAAAATTTGAAAAGTTCAGCTGTAAGTCCCTTAAAGCAATAATGGTTACTGCTGTTTTGTAGAAATAGAGACAAGAAAAAACAGGAGGCTTTACTTTATGTTAATTGCAATTCAAGAACTGTTTCCCATGTATGCTTCTGTTGTAATTCACGACTATCCTCTGCACTCAAAATAGAGTTCTTCTCTAGCATCTATACGGCATACATGTTTCCTTCCTCTCCTCCTCATTTAGAGGGACATAAAACCTTCCACATCTTCCACTCAAAAACAGATCATATGTGGAAGTCCTAGGAGCACAAGGTACAAACCTGAATTTGGAAAGAACATCTCAAAAAAACCCTAACAAATAAAAATATGCTGCTTGTTTCTCACTAAAATGCCTAATGGTTGCTTCAGGGGAATCTGACTTCGGTGGCACTTAAAAATCCAGCTGAAGAACATCTTGAGGAAAAATGCTGTAGTCTTCCATAGATCATCTCTTCTACAGCGGTTTACTTGCCATAAACAGGAAACCAGGCTTTTTCTAATGCTCCAATTCTTAACAAATGTAGCAAATTCAAATGCAGATAGCTCATTCTGATGGAACTCCTTAATCTCTTTTGCCAGCAACTCGGGATGGAGCACAGCATAATGTGAATATGCTGTAATAATTTAGATTTCTCCTATTCTTCAAGCTGAGGTAACAGTGAACATAAGTGTCCCCTTTATTAGTCACAGTATATCACAAGAATAAAGATGAAACTGAAGGGGTTTTACCAGTCACAACATCCTGCAGTATCTCTAGCACTTCAGTGTGCTGGCTATGTTACAATGGGTGGACAATGCAAAATGGCTGCAACCTACATCTTCACCAAACTCTAGGGCATGCTTCAGTTCTAGAAGACAACTAGGATTCACAAAACCAGGCATTTCATAAGAAATGAAAGACCTTAATTAGCACCGAGCTGAACAGTTCATCCACTTGATCACACAGATCTTTGTACATCTTTTTCTGACCTTGATATAAGTATCAGGAATGTTTCCCTGTAAATGCATCCTGCATTCAGTGGATGAGTCTGGTATTGGGTATCAACCAAACCCGTCATAAATATCATCCAGCACAAGTAGAAAACTTTTCAATATTGTATGCTGACTAACTTCCAGTTGCCAAAAACAGACAAAAAAAGAAAATCTGTAAGTACCATGGGACAGCAAAATAAGTCCTCCACTACCAGAAAACAGTATCCGTACATGCTGTCACAGTGTTGTTTGAAAATGAGCTATTTGAGCTTCTTTAGGTTCTGGATAGATCAACTGCATTTATCCCTGTTTCTCCTCAGTGTTACACACCTGGTGCAGAACCTTCTTCTGTAATAAAAAGCTTCTATAGACTGGTTGGTTGATGAAGTCTATTCTTGCATTATTCCTTATTTTCCAGAGCCCATGACCAAAACAACCTCATCAGTCTAACCAACAGTTCAGGAACCATAATCCGTAAGATATACTGTATCTCAGATCTAGCCCAAGATGATTTCCTGGATTACTTCTAGGATACAGAGGAAAGCAAGTGCAGAGTTCTGTGTCAGATTAATGGCAAAGCTAAAAACGGTGGCTTCAAAGAATACACTGCAGATCAGAGTGCTGACAGAGGCTATCAGATCTTCTAACACGGAGAATGCCAACATATATCCTGCTGTCACAGTATGAACAGCTCTAGTATACTTCTTTACTTGCTCAACTGGTTCAATTGATCATCCATGTACAAGGAATTCCTTTCCACATTATTTGCAAATTGAAGTAGCATGAGTGTTGCCACTGATAGTTTGCTTTACAATTCCAAAAGACTTTAAAAAGCTAGCAACCTTGCAGTACTCTGCTTAATGATGAAGGCTATTAAACTAGAACTCTTACGTCACACCTAACAGTATTAAGGCTTCTGTAATTAAAGCATATCATAACCCAAGCTAATTCTTGTTAATCTCTTCCCAAGATTTTTACAGATACAACAGATACAAGTCGTGATTCTAGCAGAGACTCTGCATCATCCAAAGCGGTGGGACTTTTTGGTCTCTGTGTAAAACAAACATCCTCTGCTCCCTCCTCTACCTTCAGTGAAGAAGCTCATTGAGATTCCCCAGAATGAAGCAGCAACAAAAAGCAGTACTGATTTATATTGCAGTAATAGAAGAATCAGCTGCTTGGTTCTGTAGGTCTGCTGGTGTTGAGAGTATGCAAAAATTGAAGTGGTATTTTCTAGATATGAGTTCTCCATGTTCAAGCATGTTTTATGGTAAAAGTTCATTGTTAGCACTAGAATAGTGTGTTCCACTTGATACCGAACTTCTCTGTCAATTTTTTCTTCCTGAAGTCACGCAAGTGAAAACAGAATGAAAGTTCCTAATTCACAGAAATCCTCACTTGCTTCAAAAGATCATGGCAATTCTAGAAACTAGAAGAAATAGTTATAACCTAGGAAATACTATAACCAAGCCACAAAGCAACAGAACTTAGCACAACAAACAGTAGGTAATAGTTATTGTGAATGTTATTTTTAAATACTCAGTTTTAACATCCTGATTACCATTATCTATTGTATTTAA
>VYZW01019862.1:0-15056 GCA_013401315.1 Balaeniceps rex
ATCAGCACAGCAAGTGAAATGAACTGCCTATTACTGTCCCATGATGTCTGAATTTTAAAAAAGGGGAAGGTTAGACTAATTTAAAAGAAACTGTCAGATTCTACACTGAATGGTTAGTCCTTGGTTATGGCAGAAATCCAGGGCTCTACAGCTGCCATGCT
This sequence comes from Balaeniceps rex, assembly GCA_013401315.1. NCBI lineage: Eukaryota > Metazoa > Chordata > Aves > Pelecaniformes > Balaenicipitidae > Balaeniceps > Balaeniceps rex. The sequence continues at coordinate 162 of VYZW01019862.1, forward strand.
GCTTAGGGCAATACTCACATGGGGAAATAACTACCCAGTTTTTATAGTACAAGGGCAATATTTTGGTTGGGCTCTGCCCTCTTAAATGGACATATTGCCCCCAACCTGTGACTAGAGGCAAGTCTGTTTTGTGATAATAGTGAGGGATACCTGTGTTTGGTTTTGTGATGGACGTAACTCCAGTCATTTGACAGAAGAAGGATATGTAAACCATTGGGAACAAAACCAGCAGAGGGTGGACATCCAGGACATGCTGTGAAAGAAGGCACTAAGGGGAGAAACACAGTCTGGATAAACTGGTTGGATTCAGTCCACAAGTCAGAAGTTCACCACTGTGATATTGTAATTTGATATGCAGTTTTCTTTTTAAAATCAGTAAATTCAAGTACAATTTATCTCTTTTTTGAAAAAAAGAAGGAGAAAACTTCTTTTGGGGACTTTTATTTTTTTTTTTCTTTCCTATCCTCTCCTTCTTTTCCTTCCATGATTTTGTGAGTCTCCTTTTTGAAAAGAAAAATTCCATCCAAGCAAAAATTTTTAATTCTTCAACCCAGAATTTACACCCAGGCCAGTCTAAGCACAAAAAGAACAGTCATTCAACAATTATGGTGACACTGAAGTGTAATGGTTGTGCCTCAAGGCTAGTAAAAGCATCCTCAAGGTTGGTAAAAGTCACACCTCTGAGCCACCATTTCAGGCTATCTTCAGACTCAGGGGGGCATCACTTCCAACAAAGAATGCATTGCCTCTGCATTCAAAAGGGCTAGAGGTCATTAGATTTTAGTGAGTCTGAAAGTTGGAAAAGCCACAGAAATACCTGACATCGGTCAGCTGTAGCATACACATGCTGCACACTTGCTTAAGAGCTTACAGAAGTCTTTGGTTCACATATGAATACAAAAAGCCTAGAAGACTGCAGTACTGTGGGGTATCAATACTGATGTGGAAGATGCCAGTTTCAGCTGGCTGAGATTTCCATTCATACTGAAGCCTCCTGGAGCCCAGAGTAACACCTCTCTCTCTTTTTTTATGCTGTCACAATTTGCAGTGGAAGTAGGAAGCAATTAGGCTGGCTTTAAAAGAATGCAAACCCACAACTAGTGATGTGCACATAGGTACAATAGGAACTTACAACTTCTGTGATTAACACAAATGCTTCTAAACATAAAGCAATTTTCATCAAGCTGATCTGGTTCTAGCTAAGTTAAGCACTTCTCAAAACAAGGTTCACTGCTGGATGTGGCCATGGTTTGAGAACAAAACTAGAAGACCTAGGGGAGATAGAAATGTGCAATGAATGCTGGTTGATGATAATGATTCTAGTTATTAGAAGAGGTTGGTTTGCTCTTTTCTCTTTTGGAGATAACTGTAGGTGTAGGGACTCAGGTGAAAGATCCCCCATATCCATCAGTCTTTTGGCAAGATGGAGACATGTCTTGGTTCATATTTTATTAAACACTATGCCACCTTGCTTGTGTGTAATAGACATATAATAAGTTATAACAATCAAACTACTTCTCAGTGAACTGATCTGGATTACTCTGTTTTAACAGAAAATAAAAGGAAAACCATAAAAAGCTATTGATACTAAAAATCTCAGGAACCTTCCCTAAATAAACATACTTGTAACCACAGGAACATGTACAAGCAAGACTGGAAGAGCCCAGGGATCCGATCTGCTTGATCACAGAAAAAGGCAAAGAAAAAATCAAAATCTCCCTTATTCTGTTCTAGATGGTCATACATAAAGAACCAAACTTTCCTGTTCCCTGAAACAATTCTACCTGTAAAGCTGTGTTTTCTATTTAGGCAGTCCGCTAAACATAAGAAAAGCTCAGATATTGAAGAGGCACTAATATGTAAAATTTTGGAGAGTCAAAGTCTAGTGCAACAATACCATACTATAACACTATATATACAAGCCCAAACTAGCTCCCAAATGAAGTGTAAACGCAGATTTTCAGGCACAAAGTCTCTGTGTTATCTGTTAAGCTTTCTTCTAGGGAGCCCCAGATGCTTGAGCTCAATACAGAAATGAAGAAACTTACCAGGTACTCAGCACAAGGGAAGTATAGGCAGTGATTCATTGGTAAATTAAGAAACATCCAGGAAACAGCAGAAAGTAATTGTAAAATATGAATATATAAATTACAAAAAAATGAACAGCCTGTCCTGAGCATAAATAATCTAAATGTTTCTACCTGTAGGCTCTATTTCTTAAAACTGAATTCCTCTCTCTCATGAAATGTCTGTATTTGCAGCCTTTTTTTTTACACAGTCAGCATATGCAGCCGATAGGCCATTGTAAAAGGCTGTGTACATACCGCACCTACTACCTTGTCTTGATGTCTGCCTGCAGTGGTCAGAATTGGCTGGGGAATACAGTGATGAAGAGAAAGAGGCAGACCTTGTATCATCACTTTGAATAGCCTACAGAGGAAAGAAACATAAGTAATGAGAATTGCCTAATGCACAGGAAACAGTTTAAAGGTTTAAAAACAGGACTTAACAAGAAAGGGAAGAAATAACAAATTTTGTATGAAAAACAAGGTTCTTAGCATCCTTATTGTATTTTTGTGCTTTTACTAAGATTATTGCAGGGGAAGGCTGAATGGGGGTAAGGGTTTTGTCAGGCATGTTTTCTTCCTGAAGCCTGGAGGATTCCACATTCAGCACTCATCAAATTGATGAGTACCTTCTGATGGCACCTTGGTTCATCAAATCAAGGTTTCAAACTTGAAAAATAATAATGAAGAGCTTGAGTGGTTCCATTTCTGTTCAATACAGTACGTGAATACCTCTCTATGTTTGTGGTTAGAGATGAGGTGAGCCCTGTGGTCTGGCAGCTCCCCACAAATCACCTCTCCCTTTCCCAGGCATTGCTTGGGATCCAGGCTTCACTGTCTGAAAGCACTAGAGTTTCACTGTCTTCTGCAGGACAATACTATGAAATACAATGTTTCCCACACTTCTGGGTCAACTCTGCCCAAGCCCTGTGGGAAGCCGGTGGGGAAGCCATTGCTGACATTCCCATGTTGATCTTGGGAAGGGTGGCTCAGCCATGTTTTAGTGCCCCCTCTCTAAGTGGGTCTCAGCTTTACTATCCTCACCCTGATGCTGTGTAAAGCAGAGTGGTTACAAGCCTGAATTCAGAAAAAGAAGAACTATTAATATTCTGGCTGTCAAGAAAATGGATGAAGATATGCAGTCCTTCATAGTAAAGGTCTCATTTAGTTTCACAGAAGATAATTATGTTTTTACAACCCATTTACTGTACACAGGGAACTAAAAAAAAAACCAAAGAGCTTTAGAACACCCAAGAGGTAACAATTAGTTTGATGGGGGAATCTGGTCATTTGGATTTTGTCTTGTCTTGTTAAGCTTCAAAGAAGGATGACCCTATACTTTACTAAAGACATGTTAGAATGCAGCCAGAGCCCTTGAATTTTCAAAACTGTTGTGTTGGTGGTAGTTCCTCTTGGTGCGCTGTCGTGGCTGTTAGCACCAATGATTCATTTACACGGATTTTTTCAAAAGAAAAGGTCTGTGCAAGAAAACTATGGATTTTGTGTCCAGTGGAGTGTGGGATTGCATTAAGAATTTCTACCTTACATATACCGTAAAAATGGGAATGTTTATATTTTGTTTGGAATACACATATTTTTAAATTATTTTACTTTAAAACAAAATAAATATAATATTCTGTAAATTCAAAAATGCTATTTTGCCTCCCCAAAGATTCTGGTGTTACCCCTTTTAGAATGTTTACATCTCTCACAAGTAAGATTTTATTGGCTGAACTGAGGCATTAAAGTATGATGGACCAGAGTTGGCCTAGGGGTGTATTCAGAGAGAGAGAGAGAGAAGTTGGATATTTTTGCTTGAAGTCTGGCGGCTTCTTTCCTGCTCCTGTGAACATTTGATGCTTTTGGCTTAACTCATGGACACCCACTTCAGAGATGAAGGAGCCTGTGGAGATTAGTCATGAAGGACCTGCTATCCCAACAAGTTTTAAGAGAAGGACTTTTGCTAGTGGAGGACATGTGGGTATGGAGTAAACTGTGATGCCTTCAAATTGATCCTGCTGGGTGCTGGTTTAGAGAGAGGTTTGTCTCATTTTCTAGTTAATAAACTTTACAGGAAACTGAGAGTAACCGCAGCCAATTTTACTGATGGTTGTTAGACAAAGGGGAGCCAAGGAAAACCACTGACTCCCGGACAGTGATACAAAGCTGGCAGACTCCACGTACGGGCAGGTAAATGGCACATAACGGCGGTGGTTGCAGGAGAATCTGGAAGGTGCGTCTCCGGGGGAGTCACTGCTGGACTTTCCTCCGGCCCTCCCGACTGGAAAGCCTCTCTGCAGTGTGTCCATCAGCCACCAGATGTCTCTGCGTTATGTTGGGTAGCGCAGGCTCTTCTCTAGCTGGTAAACAAAGGAGACAAGGCTGGAACTCAAGTTCACGTCTGTAGGTTTTAGTCCAAGTTGCTTTAATTTTGTTTAAAACACTTGCTCTTCAATAAAAGCTTACATTGTATAAATCCCCTTGTGATAATGGTGGGTTACAGGTAAGGACACAAGGATAGCAGGCCAAAAAACTTTTCCAAGGCCAAATAATATTGACATTATTAAAACTATCTTCTATGGGTTTTTTACCCTAAGTCTTTGTTCAGGATTTTTGTTGTGTTAATCACAGTTTAAAGTACCAATATTATGGTAAGAGAATTTTTATCTGACTGTGCACTATATATTTAAAATGTATTATTAACAAAATGAAAGATATTTCATGTCAAAAATCACCTGCAGGTACTTGAAATCCTTATATTTCAAAATTCACAAGTTACTACAAATTTTCTTTCAATGACTTTTGCATAAAGTGCTGGATATTACTTATCATTTTGGTTTTGAAACATAAACTTTTTTTTTTCTTTTCTGTTGGTGCAAAGCCAGCATTGTAGAAGGGATGCAAATTGGCAACAAGCCTAAATACCAGTGGGAATACATTGTCTGTGTTGGATTTGTATTCTTAAATACTACCTTAAAAGCTCTGTAAAATGATTATTGCAATGATCTTGAAAATATCAATCAGAAAAGGAGCTAATAATTACTAAACCTCTAACAGAACATGAACTAATTAGACTTAACTGCAGATTTTGTGTGTATGTTTGTGTAATTGATGAAAACACTTTTCAGTGACTTGCTTGGCCTGAGGAAAAGCTGCTTGCTTCTGTTAATAAGCTTCTTAATGGAATACAGAAAGAAAGAGCAAAAATAAAAAGTGAACAAGACCAATTAGTTGTTTACATTTTGGAATCTATACCTAGCATTAATTTCTTTTATGGGCAGAACACTTTCAGATGCACACAGCTGTCCTGGAATATAAGACTGTTCCTCTCACATCAGTCAGGATTAAGACAAAGTCATTTTTGAATAGGTGATTGTGGATTATCCCCCAAAATCTGTATTTTCTGTACGGTGTTTTCCACTGTTATGTAGAACAATATATGTAGTTCTCATGTTAGGTTATACTTTTTGCCTCACATTTCATTAGAAATACTTCCAGTTTTGATGGTAAAATTATGGTCTCAATCACATCAACGCTTTACCTTATTTTTGGGTTGTATATTTGGTGACATGTATGCAGACTCACGCAAAACTTGCTTATAGTTAGAAATGTGGAAAGGAAGGGTGATCCAGCTTGTTCTCTGCTGTGCATGCTCTGCAAGACTAAAAGAAGGAAAACACAGTAAGGCTTAAATTTTTGTTTCTGCAGGCAGCAGATATGACTCCAACTCTGAATGTGCACAAAGAACAGATGTGCAGAATAAGGAGGTGTCATTTTTACATCACCTCCTTTCAGAACTGAAAGGCACTTTAGGAATATTTAAAGAACTGTTGGTAGGAGAATATCCTGGATCCTCCATGCCCTCCAGTTGTTTTGGACATAATATTAAAAGTAACACCCGGTAAATGTCCTGTAACATCGAAAGAGTGACAGGAATTCTTTTTGGCTCATTTTCTGACATCATGCTAGGAGATGGTGCCAAATGTGCAGGTGATGTGTAAGACCATGTAAATAAAGTCTGCTTGAGTTTACTCAGACTCTCCTTCACTTTTCTAGGCCTAGGGGGCCAAAGGCACAGGTGAATTTTAAATAAGGGGATATAAATAACAAGCTGGCAGTTGGCAGTGAGTCCTGGTAGTGCATGTTGGCTAGAGAGGAATATGCAGGGAATATGCAGAGCTGAGATGTTGTGGAGAAGGTCTAAAATGATGCAGGGGCCACAACTTACATGAGCTCAGATTTCTGAAGAGACCTGCTCAGCATCTGTATAAACAATACCCAGTTTTAAGTTTATGGTTATCTGAACACAGTTTATACACAGAGAGTACAGAGATTCTAGCTTCTGTCCTAAATACAGTTTCAGCCTCAGGTATTACTTCACACTGTGTAAGCTGAGTACTTGGTACAGTAAATCAAACCCATAGGTCTTGTATATGATCATCAAAATATTAACTAGTTCTATTTTATGGGAATATGCAAAAATCACACCTGTGAACAACTGGAGGTAGCCTCTCATCAACACATTGATGTCAAGTAGTGGTTGGTTTATGCCAGGAAATCAGAGTAGGTATATGTATTATCATTTTTTTTCCTGTCTGGTATAGCTACAGAAATTCTCATTATCCATATAAATGTCTAATCCCCTATGGCTTCTACTCAGATATTTATTTTAGTAATGTTTTGTAGAAAGTTTCTTTGAATTTGTTCTGATTTACTTAAGCCCTCCACTTTTATATGCTTATTGGTCATTGCCTAGATCATTCACTGTTGATATTTTTGTGAGAAAAAATGCATTTCTCCCTATGGTATTGTCTGTGTTGTCACAAATTATCCTTCCTCTCCTAATTCAACAGACCTAATCTCTGAATATTTCTTCTTATAGCTGAACATTTCTCATTGTATTTTTTGTCAACAGAACTTGGAGTCATTCCACTGAATTTTAGGCTCCTAACTGAAGATCTTCATTTAGGACCCACCTGACTGTAGACTCCTGTAATGTCAGGGGAACACCTTTGGAGGTACACTTTTGTATACATTGACTAAAAGAGAACATGGGGTGACAAGGATCCTAATCCGAGTGTCTCAAATAAACATCTAAAGTTATGGATATGGTCTTGAAGGGTGAGAAAACCCCTTTTTTTTCATAACTGATCGATTATCAGCAATGTTTGATAACCTCTTGCTCTAATGTAAGTGTTGCTGTGCTAATAACCAGTGCTACACTCTTAGCAGAGTTGTTGCTGAGGTGTTTGCAGAGACACCTAACTATGCTGATCAGGAACTCCAGTGCTTACTTTGATCTCTAAGGAAACATATCATCAAATTTTGGTGAACCATACACATGTTAAAATTTTGGGAAAAACTGCTCAACATACAGGACCCTTAAATTCTGTTAACTTATTTAGATTTTGGTTCTTCCTGAGCTCCTTTAAAATGCTCGATAACTTTTGTTGGGATGAGTTATACATTTGCAAACAGCTTTGGCTAATTCACTGTCTCTTTCATGATTTTAAATGGAGCCTGCTTGAACATGTTACATTTTGCATCTTAATTATAAAATGACATGAATAGAATTTCCATTAAAACTTAATACCAATTATTTCTGTCTGATTTAACTTGGAATCTTTATTGACACTGCTGGTCTGTTCTTGGTATTATTTCTTTCAGTGTTAGTATTACAGTGTCAATAATTTGCTCAGTACTGGTCAGGGCAAGTTTTTAAAATGAAGGCATAAATACTACTTACGACACCTACTTTCTTAATAAGCCTGCAGCAATTCCAGCTAGGGAAAATAAATGATGCCAGCTGAGGAACTAGCCCTTAAAGATTAAATATCTGATGAATACAAAAAGAGATCCAGGAACTTTTACTGGAAAAGCAATGCAAGAAGCAGGCATTACATCTGCATGCTCTTTTTGGTCTGTTTGTATTTTGTTTTAAGTGCTTGCCTTGCTTGGGAGGCAAGCAAATATTTTTTCAGTTTTAGGGAGGCCAGCATTTACAAGCTGAATACAAAAATTTAAATATTCAAATCCACATACAAGTACTTGAAGAACTATTTTACACTTCAGGGGCACTCACAATTTTTAGTGAAACCACATGAAGTTCTTAAGAATTTTGGGAAAATACTTGTTATGCATTTATGCACCTCTCTAGATATTCTGCTGCCTACCTAAAGGTTTCAAAGACAATTTTAAATTAAAACCTTGCATTTGATAATTTTTTTTTCATTTTTGATGAATGATGAAAACTTTTTAGTATCTGCTTGCTGTTTTGATTTTGTTATTTCATACTCTTTCATGCTTCCACTTGCTTTAGACTTACTTGGCATCTAAATTTTAATTATATCTATTCATTTTACCTGTCTCTTTAAACACTTTTCAATCAGCATATACTTCCTGTGGAAGAAAGTTGTGTTCAGATTCTTTTTAATCAATTTTATTGCCAAATCCTGTTTGCCTTACTTATGCAAGTATTCCTGCAGAAATCAATTGGACTACTTGTATGAGAAAAGCAAGCAGTTCTTGCCTTTATTTGGTAAAGCAACAGACTTGAACAAAAGCAGTACTGTACCTGCTATGGGCAGCCAGAAATAATGATGAGATCCTTGATAAGATTAGATGTAATTTTAAATGCAACTGGGACAAAGAATCCCTCCCACCAACCCCAACTCCTAACTCTCTACAGTAATTTCACCACAGCAAAGCAGTTGAAGAATTACTGACAAGAGCCAGACTGCCCGGTAAGCACCACCTAGCAGACATAGAAACATGATCTGCATCATTTTTAAGCTTGGCAGACATTTTGTGCTTCTTTCAAAAAAGAAAAAAAAAGCAATCTTTTAAACCAGGCACACATAAACCTTATACATTCCTGGTTTTACTGTTACAGGAAGACCTTAAACTTGAATCATCCTTATAGATACACACTGGAAATACTTCTGTGAACCAGCTACTTGTGGGTGATTTTTTCAAAATAAACATATGTTCTGCATTGTCATTGTGTGTGAGCAAATTGGTTTAACTTTAAAACAAAAAGTCTCTCTCCAGTCCTAAGCTAATCACCAACCTTTCACTCACAAAATTTATGCCAGGCACGCTGACAACTGAGTCTGCAACTATGAGATGGGTGCAGGACTACATGCAACAGAGATTCCCTGGCTGACTTCTTAGTTGTTTTTTGAAGTAATGTATTTGCTTAATTCTGTCTTTAACAACCAAGAGAAAGCTCCAACGTAATATCTACTTATAACTTTATTTAACAGTCCTGAGATAAGCGCTATGCAAATCCTTGCATAGTGAGATTCAGACATGATTTTCTTTTCAGCATAAATTCTTTATTCCTTTTTTTTTTTTCACTTCTGCCTGTTTAAACATACTGTTTTCTACATGAGTCAAATGTGTTCAAATTGTAATCTTAAGGGTAATAATGTATGTTTAGATGAAAATTCAGCAGCTTGATGCAAAGCCCATGGAAGTCAGTGGAATAATACCCATAGGCTTTGGATCAAACCCAGACGGAGGATAACAGAGCTAGATTAGGGAGTTCAAACAGCATGGGCAGTGTTTCTGAATATCTGACAAAGGTGATTAAGCAGAGCAGGACAGGGTGTTATACAAAGTGTCACCAATATCTTGCTCCAGAACCTAAACTTTTTGTTAAAGAAGAAATAAAACATTTTTGCCCTATTCCCTAAAGAATATGAAGAAATGTCCTCTGCAGCTAGCCTGGGATGATGACTTTTGGCAGCCTACACAGTACTTCCTGGGGAGCGAACACTGAAATTAAAAGTGAACTAGCATGGCTGCTAAGTGCCTCAGTGCTGGTTAGCTGGTGGCCCCAAGGGGTGGAAGACACCAGCCTCCATCCTCCACCACCTTCTGAGAGCAGGTGTGCTCCAAGGCCATAGGGAACAACAGCTGGTTCTACTGACTAAAAGCCAGGAAATGCTGTATCATTATGTTAATTGAAGTGGCTTTTTTGTTGCAGAGTTTTCCAGCATTTCCTAACTATGTTCAGGCCTTGGATTTATCTGGAAGTATGTTTTCCTTGACCAAGAAGGCATTGTCCTTGGCTATCACATACTTTGTCCTAGACTTTGTGATCTGTGCTGTTCTGAGAAGCACAAGAGCCCTTACTAGATAGACGGTCTTGGCACACATCTGTGACACATTTGACTCAGGCACAAATGTGTGATGTGACTCTGTTCTCGGTTAACCTGGACCTCACTTCTCCACCTGAATAACGGAGATAACACCAGTCCTGCCTTATCTCAGAGAGGTAGTGGGAGGATAAAAACCATTAGTGATTGCTAAGTGCTAAGATATAATCGCGATGAGGGCCGTTTAAGTGCCTCCACAGATAGCAAGTCTTGAAAGCGTTCAAGGCAAATATGACTCCATTTCATTTGTAACTAATTTTGTTGCTTTTAATTTTATGAAACTAAAGATATTCACATCAATTTAGAACCGTGGAGAGTAAATATGTTAGAAGAGAGATTAATAAAAACTATTAATCAATATTAATTGACTTAATACAGTTTGTAAAGCACTTTATAAAACTTAGTATTTTTATCCTCTACCAAAAAAGGAAACTGAGCCACAGAGACATTAAGTGGTATGAGCAAGGTCAGAGAATTAGCTGCTAACAGGGCTGGAACACATTGATGGGACTGAAATACAGCCCAGAACTCAACTTTTCATTTTAAGAAAGCATTACAATTCCAGCTGGGCCATGACAAGACAGTTTTCATACAGCGTTAATAACATAGGAGCTCCCCAGTTCTCACATTTGAAACACAGAGCGATTCTTTTCTAAGATTTGGTTTTCATCATAGCATCCAATAATGTGAATAAGTTTTTGATGCATAAAGCATAATCTAAAATCTGAAAGCAGTATGAAAATCTGATTTTATTGGTTTATGTTTCTCGGCCTCGAAAATTTGCTGTTTGTATGCAAGGGGGAGTTAAGATATATAAATATTCAGTACTTGGCTTTTCTACCTTTATTAGGGTTCTGACAGAGGAAACTCTGCCCTCTGTGCTCTGAATTGTTCATTCTGGTGGCATCTGCCTTTTGTCATTGTCTGTCCATGGAACAGACCCTTGTCTCCAAAAAAATGACTGCCCACTGCTATAAAACTTGCGTCAACTTTGTGTAGTAAGACAGAGCTGTTGTGGCCATGTCTAGGTTGTGTTCAGCAGCTGCACTTGCAATCACAGAGACCTAGCTCCCGCAGAATGAGCTGCTTCTTTTCAGACTGGAGGAAAAGCAAGAAATTACCCGTAAATAACACAGGTGATCCTTCAGTGCCTCCTGTAAGGTAAAATGAGAGTACACACTAAATGACCAAACTACTAAAATGACAGTATGGATGTAGCCTGTCTGCCACAGAGACATCAAGTTTTGTTACTCAGGTTTAACTGAATTTATAGGAATATTGAAGATTTTTTGGCTTTGGATGCCCAAATGCAGATGTTCAATAACGAGCTGTTTTCAGAGGAAGGGTGCTCAGCATGTGGTGATAGTTAGCACATGCCTTTTTGTGCTAACAAAACCCAAAGGCACCTAAGACCATGAGTCACTCTGAAAGCATGAACTTGGATCCCTTTTCCTCTGGAGATACATGAATGCTTATTTGTGATAAATCTATATTTTGCACACAGGCAATCTAGACTGCAGCAGTTACCAAGAGTTAAAACAGGGAGCAAAACTTAAAGTGCCAATAGCTTAGAAGTCACGCATTTCTGAGACATGCCTTGTCCTCCAGTATCATTCTCTGACAGGGTTATCAGAGGAACTTTCTGCATTCAGAAGAGCTGTGCTTCACAGCTCAGCTAAAGTGACCACAGCACAGTGTGAGGTGACATGTCGCTCCCTCACTTTTTTTTTTCTTTTCCCTTTAAGCCTCCCTGGACCGATTTGAGTTGCCTGTCATCAGCCGGGAGCCCGGCTCTGCCAGGCACGGCTGCCCGGGACGTGTTGGTGAAGGGGATGCTCCAGGCAGCCCCCTGGGCCTGTCGGCCGCCCGGGTGTGAAGGCAAAAGCTGAGAGCCCCCAGCACTGGTGCCGCCACAGGCGTCAGCTGGGGAGAGGAGGGCGGCCCTGCTGGGAATGAATCCTGGTGCTGAAAGGGTGCACTTCAACCTTTCAGTTTGTACACAAGCCTCCCTGTAATGGCATTATCTGGCAATTGGCCTTCTTAGGCCTAATTTTCAATCCACAAGTAGGAGTTAGGTCATTGAGGATATCCTCACCATTAGAGTTATTCAGTTTGCATAAAGGCTCTACTTAGCACTTGAGGAAGGACTGCTAATTTTCAGAGTGTTGATTTGATCCCCAGCCACTGCTGTGTGCGCGGCAAGGCAGCACGGCACTGGTGTCTGAAGGTTTGCTTATGATCAATGAAAGGCAAGGTCCGTCTAGAGATGTCCAGGACTATGGGCAAAATCCCAAAACTTCCATAAACAGGGATATGATACCTGCCTCACAGTTCAGAGATTGTGTTCAGCCCCCTAATGGTACAAAGAATGCAGAGGACATCTTGTAATGATCACTGGAGTCACCAGTTGTAAACGTGGGGGGAGAAAAGCAAATGTGGATATTAATTAAAATCAACTTGAAGAATGAAAAGTATCAGATAATATTTGTCATGTGTATATTTATGAAGTACAGTTATGTTTGAGATCATAAGTGCTCCTTGCACTTTAAAGGTCCTAATTTAGTTGTTTTTAAGAGAGCTGTAGTTGGTAAAAGGGATCACGGAACGTTATTAGAGCTCTAAGAAAGTTAATAACGATGCTGAAGCTGAAAACATACAAGCGTTATATTTACCTCACCTGGCTCCTCTTTCATCCCAAAGTTACATCTCAGTTCAATTACTCTAAATGTGAAAACCTCAGAAAAATACCTTTTTTTGCCTTGAATATGTTTTCATTTTTGAAGGAATTGAGATGAGAACAAACTTTTGTTTGTGGTTGGATTTATGATTTTCAGGCTTGCTCAAAAATAAAAAAGATGCAATTCCACCTGGAGAAATTCCGTGTCACACAATACCATAGAAGTTTTACTCACTCAGGGAGATCTGGTCTTGAACACCAAAAGGGAACTGCTTCATAATCTTAATGTTAGCAGAAAAGGGCCCAAACCAAAATGTAATTTATGATCACTCAACAGTGGAGAATATTTTTATCCCAGATTCAGATCTACATGTTGTACCTGATATCTTTCATGGTAATCAAACAAGCTATACCCCGCACTAAACCTCAGTACTTACCAGTTGTGAAGAAGTTCAGCTCTGTTCCAGGTTTGGCTCAGGCTTATTGCTGATGGCTAATAAGCAGCCCACTTGTTAACATTGCATTTTTACCTGCTGGAGAATATCTAACTGCTATGAGAGCAAGCACTCTCACCCTTAAAAGGACACCTTTTGCTTACCTAAAAATAGATGTGGTATTGTTGCACCACATTTGTAAATATCTACTATTGACTGAAACGACTGACATTCAAGAAACAGCACAGACCTTGCCCACTTTTCTATGTATTATTAGGCTATTATCAACCAAGATGAGCTTGAATTCTTGAATTACTGGTCTACACAGAAGTTCCAATGTGCAGAAAGAGCTCAGTGATGGAAGTCCTGTAGATTCCTTTTTTATTTCATGGCTGTTTCTTCACTCAGAAGATGAGCAACTTCAGCTTAGGCAAAAAAAGACAAACCCCATTAAGTTCTAACACAGAAGGATAGATTTTCAAATCAAAACACAGAAGCTGTGATTTCTCTGTATTTGTGTAAGAATGATTATGTTTAGTTTACTCAATACAGGTGTATTCAATACAGGTGTGTCTTAATCCAGTTCATTCATTTGAAAACAGGAATTCTGCCTAATTATTTTTTTTAAGAATGCCCTGAACAACAGTAAGTACCAATGTATAGTAGGAATATGCCAGGAATACTACATTTCAATGCACTGCTTTCAATGATGATATTTCTAATACAGGAAAAAAAAATCAGGAAAACTTCTTGACTTTGAACTAATCTGGTTTGGATAAAGTAAATTCTTCCATTAAAATACTAAGAACCAATCCCTGCTTTTGATTCTTTAGAATTGCTTCACTGGTCACCAGAGATCCTCTGACCATGTGACCAGGTACAGTATATAACCCAAAGAAACTGTAAACCTGCTGCCTCACAAACATGATTAGCCCTGAAATTCTTTCTTTCTTTTCTCCGTTACTATCTGAATCTGTTTTAAGAAGTACATCTCTACAGTCTATAGTAAATGTCAGGCCGTCGATGTATTTTACACATTCATTAACAGTAATGAAAATAATGATGTTTTGTCCTCATCCACATATTTTTCACTCAAGAAAGCAAAACTGCAAAGACTCTGTAGGTGTTTTGTTACTCTTCTTTATTAATCCACCCGTGTGGTTAACTAAATAACTACATTTGAGGCTAAGCATTGACCAGATTCAGTCTAACAGTACAACAGGTTTGTTACTGGGATAGTTTAAAAGTTATTCATGGACTTTTAGTAAAGTCATAAAGTATTAACATGTAGCACAAAGTCCTGTTTAGAGATATATTCTGTTTTGTGGGATGATACTGATTCTGTTCCTAGCTGGTGTCAACAAGAAATTTTGCACTGACTTCTCCCCTCCACCCACCCTCCAGCAAGGTGTCTCCATGTTTTCACGGATGGGAGGGATGAAGGAGATGAAGTTCCACTCTGAGACTTTTGGTTCAGGCCACTCTCTTGTTTCTGACAGCTGGATGACTTTTGTATGTTTACTATTAGTAGAGAGAGACTGCATGATCCATGTTCA
>VYZW01019864.1:7541-41531 GCA_013401315.1 Balaeniceps rex
TTTAATGCTAAATCTTCTTTCTCTTCTTCTTTCTCTGTTCTTTGACATTTAACTGTTACATTCAATAGCTATCATTAGGACAAAGGTACTATTTCCAAAGAAGAATGTGACTCTCTTATTTTCCTTTTGCCTTAAGATTTGGCACTGGCATTATTTATACTTTTATCCAATAAAGAAAAGCTTTCTAGGAAGTGATTCATGTTCTGTCTGTTTAAAGAATGCAGAGGCATATACCCTATTCAAAGAAAAAAAAAAAGATTTTTAGGCCTTTTTTTATGTCATGTCTATTCTCTTTATATCATTTTAATGGTTCCTTCAGGTTTTATGGAATGGAGGCTTTATTGACTAGTCAGCCTAAAATACAGTGGTAAATATTATATATGAGCTAAATAAGTTGATTGTTATTTTGCCAACTAGATGTCTGAAAAAAATGAAACTTCCCATTGTGATCATCTAAAGAGAAAGCTCACTTAGTCTCTGAAGAAACTATAGCAATGTTACTTCTTGGTTTTGTGTGCATTTATTGCCAGATGTGAACTGAAGAAATATAAAAAATTCACATCTGAGGAGAAAAAGCAATATTTTAGGAAAAATATGTGTTACTTTGACTGAAATAATAGTTCATTCCTTCCCTTTTGTAAGCAGTTTTTTAGATGACCCTTCCTCCAGAAATTTGAAATAGGTGTTGGGCTGCAGAAGGGAAATCAATTCTTCCGTAGTATATATCCTCATGGTATAGCAAGAATTAATATTGACTGTTAGCATGTTGTTTTCCTTCTCCAAAAACATCCCTTAAACAGGCTTGTTACTTGCAGATGATAAGGAAATAAAAGCAGCCTCCGGATGCCTAACATGCTAAGCTTGTTCTAACCCTTGAATTACCATATTTCTAGCATTGTAACAACTGCAGTTGTCCTTACGACAGCAAAGTGAGAAAAAGATTTTCTAAGGAGAGGGGACTCATGCTAAAAGGCTAAAGGCTACTGTAAATAAGTTTATTTGCAGATGGAATTTAGGTTCTCCTTATGTGCAGGAGAATATATTTTGAAGTCTTTGAAGGTCTCACTAGAAGAGTTTACAGCTGCAGTGTTGGTGAAACTGGACACTGGGCTTCTGTCTCCAGAATCAGAATAGCAGGCAACTAGTAAGATCTTTAAAAAGTTGGACCATTAAGATAAATTTTTCCTTTTTAGGCATTTAAAATCACAATATTAAGTTTTGTTTACAGTTGGGTTGACTGATTTTTTTTCAAGAAAAGCTGCAGTGATTATGGAATCATCTGACTGCAGGTCTCAGTGGGTCTAAGGAAAACATTAAATACTGTAAAACTCCTGATAAACCCACAGCAGCGATTGCCCTACAGCTGAGACTGGGAGGCTCAAGTTACATTGCTGCAAATAAGGATTATCAATCAGAATGATTTCCTGAGCCAAACCATGCCTTATTCTGCTGAAGAAAGAAAATTCACACCCATTTGCAAGATAATAGGAATGGAGGAAGAGAGAAATGGCCAAAGTTCACATGAATCACAGTCGGTTCTTTAGGAACTTACAGAATATTTGAGGTTGGAAGGCACCAGTGGAGATTGTCTCGTCCAACCCCACTTCTCAAACCAGAGTCAGCTACAGCAGGTTGCTCATCTCTGTGTCCAGTTGGATTTTTAATATCTCTGAGCTTGGAGACTCCAGTCCCATTGTCATTTTTGTGGTCCTTTTCTGGCCTCACAGCTTTCAAACTGCTGTGTTTTTCAAGGTTGTATGTACAAATAATAGTCAAAGTTACTCTATAAACCTTCCCATTAGAGAAATAAGGCAAATTACAAACACTTACTTCTTCAGGAATCAAATGATATCTTCATTAAGTTTTAATGTACGTATAGATCTTGGGTGCTATTAACCAGTCTCTTGTCACTGGGAAGGCCAAAAGAATGACTGGGGGAAATCTGTTTGGGAATCTTTTGTGGCTGGGATGAGGCAAAGCAAAAATCATTAACTCATCTGATTAGCTACATCAGAAGGTGGGGCCCAGACTTAGAACCTCTGAACCTCTTTCAAACTATTTCTTCCCTCCTTTTTGAGCAGTACTGAGTTTTCTTGCATCTTTTAAGGGCCTTGAGACAGGTCAAGTTGAAGAATGACTGCATGACATGTGACAACAGTCACATCTNAAGGGAAATCAATTCTTCCGTAGTATATATCCTCATGGTATAGCAAGAATTAATATTGACTGTTAGCATGTTGTTTTCCTTCTCCAAAAACATCCCTTAAACAGGCTTGTTACTTGCAGATGATAAGGAAATAAAAGCAGCCTCCGGATGCCTAACATGCTAAGCTTGTTCTAACCCTTGAATTACCATATTTCTAGCATTGTAACAACTGCAGTTGTCCTTACGACAGCAAAGTGAGAAAAAGATTTTCTAAGGAGAGGGGACTCATGCTAAAAGGCTAAAGGCTACTGTAAATAAGTTTATTTGCAGATGGAATTTAGGTTCTCCTTATGTGCAGGAGAATATATTTTGAAGTCTTTGAAGGTCTCACTAGAAGAGTTTACAGCTGCAGTGTTGGTGAAACTGGACACTGGGCTTCTGTCTCCAGAATCAGAATAGCAGGCAACTAGTAAGATCTTTAAAAAGTTGGACCATTAAGATAAATTTTTCCTTTTTAGGCATTTAAAATCACAATATTAAGTTTTGTTTACAGTTGGGTTGACTGATTTTTTTTCAAGAAAAGCTGCAGTGATTATGGAATCATCTGACTGCAGGTCTCAGTGGGTCTAAGGAAAACATTAAATACTGTAAAACTCCTGATAAACCCACAGCAGCGATTGCCCTACAGCTGAGACTGGGAGGCTCAAGTTACATTGCTGCAAATAAGGATTATCAATCAGAATGATTTCCTGAGCCAAACCATGCCTTATTCTGCTGAAGAAAGAAAATTCACACCCATTTGCAAGATAATAGGAATGGAGGAAGAGAGAAATGGCCAAAGTTCACATGAATCACAGTCGGTTCTTTAGGAACTTACAGAATATTTGAGGTTGGAAGGCACCAGTGGAGATTGTCTCGTCCAACCCCACTTCTCAAACCAGAGTCAGCTACAGCAGGTTGCTCATCTCTGTGTCCAGTTGGATTTTTAATATCTCTGAGCTTGGAGACTCCAGTCCCATTGTCATTTTTGTGGTCCTTTTCTGGCCTCACAGCTTTCAAACTGCTGTGTTTTTCAAGGTTGTATGTACAAATAATAGTCAAAGTTACTCTATAAACCTTCCCATTAGAGAAATAAGGCAAATTACAAACACTTACTTCTTCAGGAATCAAATGATATCTTCATTAAGTTTTAATGTACGTATAGATCTTGGGTGCTATTAACCAGTCTCTTGTCACTGGGAAGGCCAAAAGAATGACTGGGGGAAATCTGTTTGGGAATCTTTTGTGGCTGGGATGAGGCAAAGCAAAAATCATTAACTCATCTGATTAGCTACATCAGAAGGTGGGGCCCAGACTTAGAACCTCTGAACCTCTTTCAAACTATTTCTTCCCTCCTTTTTGAGCAGTACTGAGTTTTCTTGCATCTTTTAAGGGCCTTGAGACAGGTCAAGTTGAAGAATGACTGCATGACATGTGACAACAGTCACATCTATATTAGCATTTTATTTAGGATGAAAAGTATTCTTTTGAAGGAGATGTTCTGACCATCCCATCTTTCAGCATTTTCATTACTATCATGCAGACAGTGCTGGAGTATAGAAAGTGAAGGTTTTTTTGATGAAACTAAACCAGATGCGTTTCTGCAAATCTCACGTGCACCATAAGAATAAACTAGAATAAACCTGTAGTAAAAACTCCCAAAAACTCAGCAGAAAGTGCTTTATTCGACAGAACCCCCTGTGGTGGTGCACTGCTTGCTAATGTAAAGATAACCCACAATGCAAGCACAGATACAAGCCCAGGAACTGATTTTCTTTGTCATTCACAGACAGCTAGACCATTTTTAGGTGGAAAGAGAAGTTTTTAAGAGAGACGTTGACAACATAATGAATCAAGTAACAGCTTCTTTGTAGTTGAACCCATACAAAGTGTTTAGATGAAGTTTGCAAGTTGGAGTTCAGCCAGCACAGGAGCTAACTTCACGGCATCTGGGCAGATGTTTGATTTCCTTCAATGCTGACATAGTATGTATGGGGATATGATTGTTTTTCATTGCAAATGTTGACACTGTTAAACTAATGATCTGAGCAAACTTACTGTAACATATTTATGTGTATGTGTATACACACACACACACACACACAAACATACACACAGGCACACCAAATGTACTGATAGTGTTTGTAAAGCTCTGTACTCTAACTGCCTGCCTTCAAGTTGTTTCTCACAGAAATCTTGCTGAAGGAACTTTTGCTGGTACACATGTGAAAAAAAATCAATGTGTCCTTCAACAGCTGTTTCTATGTAAAATACATTAATGCAGTTAATTAGTATTGACCTTTTAGAATATTCATCATGCCATTGCTTTATTATCCTGAAAGTTCACTTTAAAGGAGGTATAGCTGGTCCTGCAGGGAGAGGCTGAAAGAAATCTCAGTTGGGTTTTATTTTTATGCTAATGTTAGAAAAAAGTAAATGGTTTCTGCTGGGTACCCTTAATTTGCAACATCATTACACATACTATATTTATTTCATGTTATTGTAAGCTTTCTTAGATTATATTATTCATCAGATGATTACTTGGGTAGAACATGAAAGTTATTTGTACTGAAATTGCTTAATAGTTATACTTCAGCATATTTTCTTGCAGAAAAAAAAAAGTGTCTTTATCCAAATAAGCAAAGTAGTAACAATCTGTCAAACACCATCGCAAGCCCACTGAAGATTAATAATTGGGAGTAGTATTAGGGATCTTGTAATACAGTGTATGAATGATTTCTTGTAAGTCTTCAGTCAGTTTGTGTAAAGATGCATAAGATTATTGTTGAAGTTTACTTGAGTTTCCATGTTTTCTGATAATATTTTTCTGGAGCTCTACTGTGCAGACTTCATCTGCTGTTTTATGAAGAAACTCAAATGTGATGAACATTTGAAACTCAAATGTGATTTTTTATACTAAGCCTATCAAAAAAAGCTGGCGCAGGTCATAGCCATGGCTGGTCATTTTTGTACTGCCCCATTTAATCTTCCCACATGAAAAAGAAATAGCAATCTCTTGAGATGTAGTTTCTGGATCTTCAGTATCCAAGTTACAAGCGCAGGTGCCAAGAAACAAACTTAAAATCTGCGTGACTTCTTATACACATATTAACTTTTTTCAGAATTTTCAGAGTACTAAGATATGTTTCCCCCTGCATTTGAGGCTTGCACCTTGCAAAACCCTAGTCTGGATTTCTATGGTTCAGAATTTCTTTCAAATTCCTGCTGCTATATTGGGGTTATTCCAGCGTTTCTTACTTAACTAGATGCTGGCACTACTGGATTTTCCAGTTTACAAGTTATTACAGTACCTACATAAGATAGGTTTAGGGGACAGTCACTCCAAAACAGCTGCCATCTCAGCAGCAACTCACTTAATGCAAGTGTTCAATATTTATCTATGAGGTCATGTAATAAGCTAAACACATTTATCTCATTTTCATATTAGTATCAAGTATGTTTGATAATTTCAAGTTACCATAAAAAATGCATCTGTTTTTATAAATGTAAATGGAGTCACTGAAGTTTTTGCTCTGAAATTTTTACCCAGGATGGAAAATGAATTATTCATAAATCAAAGAGATTGTAGTTGGTCAGTGAAGTGCAGGAAGCAACACTGTTCTGCCACATCATCTCTACAGCAGCAGCAGGACAACCTTCCTTTGGATGGGGTGGCTATCTAAATCATCCCCCCAATAAATCAAAGAGATAAATAAATTTAGAAATTGGGAAGAATCGAATGTGTGTATAACTCCCAGAGAGCACCTAGAGAAATAGTCTATAAAATCCTGTATGTTTCAGTAGGAACCGATGCTCGTTAAGGATGTGCAACAAGAATGCAGGACATCAGGATTCCTGAGGGTGTCTCTGGGAGCTGGATATATAGAGAAATCTGGTAGGTTTGATGCTCACACATCTAGTTTAAGTATAGATTACTAGAAACATTTGCAAATGTTTTCTATTTTATGTTCACTTTTAAGGGCTTTTTACTCTACCCTGACTGAGTTAAAGGGAATGTTGAGGTACATCAAAACACTCCTCACCCATTTAGGGGAGAAAGAAGGCTTGAATACAGAACCTGGGCTTGCTGGAGACACTTTTACAATCGCCTAGTTTTGCAACAAGTTATTTTCAGGCTTGTCGCATAGAAGTAACTTGGCCCAGTCTGAAAGTTAGTCCCAGAAGGGAGGAAAGGGACTTCCCCACTCAGAGATTAGTGACATTTAGGAAGGCTCTTTAGTGTGAAAGTAATAGAAAGTTCACATGAACGTCCCAAGTCCCAAAGGTGCTTACAGTTGTGCATACTTGGAATGTATGAAAGACAGACCTTTACTAAGTGTATTTAAAAAACTTACCACAGAGGGGCCACACTTTGTCCGGAGTCGCTGTGTGCTGCTGTTCTGCTGTGTGAAACCATTTCTGCCGGATCACATGAGAGTAAAAGTGGGCAATTTGGGCAGAGCTAGGCAGGTAAATACAAGGTTGTATGGAGATACTTGTGTTCCCCTGAACTAGTTTGTTCTTCAGTGTCTGGTTGAGGTTCCAGAAGCAGGGATCCAATAAAGCATAATTAAAACTCCTAATCTGATTTTGCCACTGCTGTTGTTCCTGCTGCTGCCATTCGTACTGTCAAACGACAATTACTGTCATTAACCAAACAAAAGTACTGTTTAGGAATGAAAATTCAATGAAGCTTATTCAGCACTTGACCTGTCATAAAGGTAAGCAATCTCTAACTGTCTGCTAAAACTTTACACTTCCCATGGGCAGTGAAGTGGTGAATTTTTAACCAGTGTCATGCTTCTTTCTATACCCAATGATTAATGTGCTGGTAAAAACTTTATGCACCCTTAATCATTCATAACCAAACATACCTGATTCTGTGCTGCTAAAAGCTTCAGCATTTATAATTAAATGACATCAGCAGAAAGGAACCAGCTAAATCTGGAACTAGGCAGTGTGAAAGCTTAATGATAATGTTTAAATCTTCCTCCATATTGCACTGTGGCATTTAAGGGGGATGCTTGGTGTTTTTTGTCATGAGGGAGGGAAAAGGTAATAGCAGCTTCTTTACAGTGTTTTCTTGGGTACACTCTGTTGTCTTGGGTAGGGAGAAAAAAATTCGGGCAGTGCACAGAATCACAGAATCACAGAATATTTTGGTTGGAAAAGACCTTTAAGATCATCAAGTCCAACCGTACCTGTCCACTACTAAACCATGTCCCTAAGCGCCTCATCTACCTGTCTTTTAAATACCTCCAGGGATGGGGACTCGACCACTTCCCTGGGCAGCCTGTTCCAAAATTTGACAACCCTCTCTGTGAAGAAGTTTTTCCTAATATCTAATCTAAACCTCCCCTGGCGCAACTTGAGGCCATTGCTTCTCATCCTATCACTTGCTACTTGGGAGAAGAGACCAACACCCACCTCGCTACAACCTCCTTTCAGGTAGTTGTAGAGAGCGATAAGGTCTCCCCTCAGCCTCCTCTTCTCCAGGCTAAACAGCCCCAGTTACCTCAGCTGCTCCTCATAAGACTTGCTCTCCAGACCCTTCACCAGCTTCGTTGCCCTTCTCTGGACACTCTCCAGCAACTCAATGTCCTTCTTGTACTGAGGGCCCCAACACTGAACACAGTACTCGAGGTGCGGCCTCACCAGTGCCGAGCACAGGGGAAGGATGACTTCCCTGGTCCTGCTGGTCACACTATTTCTGATACAAGCCAGGATGCCGTTGGCCTTCTTGGCCACCTGGGCACACTGCTGGCTCATATTCAGTCGGCTGTCGATCAACACCCCCAGATCCCTCTCCGCCAAGCAGCTTTCCAGCCACTCATCCCCAAGCCTGTAGCATTGCATGGGGTTGTTGTGGCCCAAGTGCAGGACCCGGCACTTTGCCTTGTTGAACCTCATACAATTGGTCACAGCCCATTGGTCCAGCCTGTCCAGATCCCTCTGCAGAGCCTTCCTACCCTCAAGCAGATCAACACTTCTTCCCAGCTTAGTGTCATCTGCAAACTTGCTGAGGGTACACTCGATCCCCTCGTCCAGATCATTGATAAAGATGTTGAACAGAACTGGCCCCAACGCTGAGCCCTGGGGAACACCACTCGTGACCGGCCTCCAACTGGATTTAACTCCATTCACCACTACCCTTTGGGCCCGGCCACCCAGCCAGTTTTTAACCCAGCACAGAGTATGCCTGTCCAGGCCATGAGCAGCCAGTTTCTCCAGGAGAATGCTGTGGGAGACGGTGTCAAAGGCTTTGCTGAAGTCCAGGTAGACAACATCCACAGCCTTTCCCTCATCCAATAAGAGGGAGGCTGCAAGGAGGCTGCAAGAGCAGCCTAAACATTTTTACAGGAATATATATTACAAAGTGTGTTTGAAGCCATCGGCATGAATTTTCAGCATGTAAGTTTGAAGAAAATACTCAAGAAGACAACTGTTGGTTGTGAAGATTGTAAAGAGGAGGGGAGGGACAGTCTTGGGATTCTACTTTCTCATCTAGGGACTCTCTTCTACTAAATTAGGGTGTTCATCAGAAATAAATTAAAGCCAAAATTACAAGACAGGCCATCTGCCTTTCCTTCACCTGCCTCCCCTTAGAAGAGAACGAAATTTAACTTTAATCTCCCAGCCTGTGAGAGGAGGCTTGAACCTCTGAAGGACTGGGTAGAAGTTGAGGCATTAGCACCTCCTTGTCAGGCTCTGCTTTTAGTGGCAAACAGGGACTGCACAGCCAGAGGGGTATACATGTTCTCAGGTCACACCCTGAGTGCAAGCTCAATTTAGAAATAGCACAGTTCATGAATTTTGACTAGATTTAGATTGCCCTGTCATTTCTCATAGAGTAAATTCAAGAATATAATTTTTCATATTGTTTCTTCTTATAACTTTTGTGGTTTATCATAACTCATCAAATGTAGCATATCTTAGATCAAAAATTAGTATTATCTAAAACACATATGTGTATTTAAGAAAAATTACCTATGGACGTAAGGTGTTTTCTGTGAGTGCTTGGAAGTAAACTGTATATTTTCATGTAATCCACTAAATAAATAAATAAATACATCGACTTTTAAATCCAGGTTTTTAAACAGACTTTTCACTGTTTTTTTTCAGTTGGGAAGATGTTAAGCAATAGTAAAGGGGAATAAATTAAAAGATGAAATGTTTCCACCCTGATTTTTTTTTTTCCTTTTTTTTGTGGTCCCCCAAAGCAGGTACAATAGATGGATCAGTGGTCTAATTTATTAATTCCCTCAAGCTTGAAAGAGATATCTTATGGCAAAAGAATGTGGAAGCTATCTGAAGCAATGCAGTATTCAATTATTTATTTGCCTCCCTCCTTAAAGACTGCTTCAGTTCCAGATCTTCCCATTTCTCCTATATAATTAATGGGAAGTGTAAAATACAACTCAGAGAAGCTTGGCTGGATTTGATGTCATTTGTATGATGTATGCATGTCATTTCTTTCTTTCCTTGTAGAGAGTACACAGGCATATGGATACCAGTTTATGCTTATTTGTTCAGCGAATACTTGACATGTGTCATGTGTTTCACTATGTCCTTAAAGTGAAGACACCTGTTTTGCCAGACAGGTTAATTATAAGTATAATTTGCACAAGATATCTGCATAGATGTATAAAATAGATTTATAAGTTTGTAAGTGGATATACTTATAATATTTTTTAGGCCTAAACTGTTATTTTAACTTAGTAGTACTGAGAGAGACCTCAGAAAGCTAAATATTCATATTTGTTTGCTCACCATAGACAGTGTTTTACAACAGGAAGAGAAATCTTCACTCTAGAAGGGATGAGGACATGTTGTTGGAAGGTAAAAGGTCTAGGTATATTACCCTGGCTGAGGAGAATATTGAACCCAGGTCTTCCATTTAAAGGGTGGGCTCTAATGTGAGAACCACCACTGCATTCTTCAGCTGCTTCTTTGCTTCTGTTTCTTGAAAAAAAATTAAGACAACAACTGACTGCCTCAAATGTGATGTGTAAAATCATTGATATGTCATTGAGGAGATTCCAGATTGTTCATCCCAATCCTTCATAAATCTCCAAATAGATTCCAGATCCTCTTCTGCTCTTCTGCTTTTGCTTTTTATTAGCTTGGCATAATCAACCAGTCAACAGATGCCTTATTCCTAGACACTGTCTTTTTCCCCACCGAGGGAAATGCCCAGATGGGAATAGATAGCTACAAGCTCACACTGCTGATGCTCTGAACCAACTCGGCATCAAACTCGTGAAAGTAAAACTTTCAAAAATCAGGGGATAGACTTTGAAGGTATGTATGTGCCAAAGAGTATTTTAAATATCAGGATTTGTACAGCTGAGGACCTGAAGCTCCACCGTTTCATGCCTGTGGAACTTTGGCTCCTAAATACATAGGAGGTATTGAAACCCATCAATGTGCACATCCATTCATCACAGTAAATTGTAGATAGTTGTTAGACTATAATAAAAATAAGCCTGGGTGTCAAGCAAGATTTTAAAAATATAGCAAATGCTGGAGTTTTTTTAAAGATTATTTTTGAAATAGATAAATGTGATAAAAAATATTTAGAATGTTATAATTAGATTCCTTACTCCTGGCTGTCACATGTATTATTAGGTATAGTGAGAGAAAGTGTGTGTGTATGAAATTTATGAGCTGATTTGTAGACTAAGAATTCTGCAAGATACATAAAAACTAAGTTATATGATTGAACATAGGATATGCTTTGTATTTGGATTCCCTGTGTAGTTTCTAGTTAAGTAAAAATCCAGTAAACATAGCATTTCACTACTGATGAAGTCGTCAGCTTCTAGAAATCACCCATTTCCAGTAACAGAAGACTGGCTAGTCTTGTCGGGGGTACTTGTATATATCGTTTTCCACAACAAACGTTTTAAAATGTAGTGCATACTTTTTGCTTCTATCTCAAAACCTGTGATATAAAAACATGTGCCTATGTATAAATGCATTCTCTGTCAGTGCAGCCCTCTCCCAGGTTTGTTAGACTGATCTGCATAACTCAAAAGATTCTCTGTAGGGAGACAAATGCTCCATTGAAGTCACAAGCATTACCGTTTTCTTAAAATTCAGATCCTGTTTTACACTCTGATGTACTAATCTGAGCCTTTCAACAGGAGAAAACAGATGCAAAAATCATACTATAAAGTGTGGTAAATATAGTGATTTATAGAATTAAGCCCTTGCAAGCTTTCTATACAGAGGTTAACCGAATTCTTTATTTCTCTGTGTCTGGAGCTGATTTAGCACTCGAAACCCCAAAGTAAATTCAGTTTGCCCTTGAACAGTAGTATAGTTTAGGAATGTAAGGCAGTTTCTTTGTTTTGAAAACTGCACGAGCTGTGTGGATAGCAGGTTTCTTAATTTGCACACATTAAGTAGACCTTTCATGTTGTTTTGAATGTTTAGTTTACAGTAACCCAGGTCATGATGTGTGACGCTGGAAGCAGGGTGAATGAAAGCACAACCTTTCCCTCCCGTTTGCGAGAAAGAAAAGAGTAGGGAGGAGGATAAGTGTCTTAACAGCTGTCATTGCCAAAGATTATTTAAAAGCTGTAAAAGCCTTCATTTGCCTTCAGGAGTTGTGACATATGGTCAGAAATGGTTTGAAGATTTATTGTGATCTTTGTTGGATGAGATTCAAAGTGTTCTTTAACAAGGATCTTGTCCCTCATCATCCTTGGAAAAATCCTTCAGAAATTGTAAAGCATACAAAAAGCAGACAGAGAAGAACGAGCCTCAGATTATTTCTTGGTTGTTTTTTTTTTTAAGAAAGGCGGTAAGCAGATGAAATAAATATTCATGGTAAAAGTGAACCTTATTTTTTACTTGCAATCCAGTTTTTACATGACACCATTTCATCATATGCATCAATGACAGATTGTTCCTTACCCAGTTAATTCAAATTTCAGGTGCAAACGGCGCACACTACACATCACAGGGTCATTCAGTCATGATCTGGAGGCGTAAAGCTTCTCCATGCAATTACAGCTATCCATTTTGCCTGGACCTCCCTCCCCCCATAGTTAGCAGATGTGGATTTCACATTTTCAAAGCATGATGACCTTTCGACCCATAAAAGCCCATGAAAACTTCTGAGCGACAGGAAGGTACCAAATGACAGGCCGCCCAATCAAGCAAAGTCAAGTCTAATGGCAAAGGGAGGACAATTGCCTGAGCATAGAAATGCTTAGAACCAAAAATAGTCCCAAATGTGCATCTTAAAATGGTAATGGACAAATCTTCTCTAACTGCATTTTCCAAGCTGAAGCTACGTGGAACAATACTGTGCCTGCTCTCACTCCCACTGACTGCTGCACCTGTGGGAATTTAGAATAAAGCCCATCGCGATGAATATTGAAAGGCACATTGATCTCAAGGTGTATGAGGTACCAGTGAGATATGGCAAAGGGCACCTTTCTTATCCCTCTTAAATTTTGCATAAGTCAGACTGATCTAGGCTTTAGCTGAATAAAATTCTCCAATTTTAGCAGGCTTGACAAGAATTTATTGTGTTCCAGTAAGAAAATAACACAGAAACATAATACTCCAATCATATTTTTAAAGGTAACTTCACAGTATAAAGTTATGGTGCTTGCATGGTAGAATTATAGTTTTAGATTCAGTGTCCTTGGTTGTTTCCTAAACAATAATAATATATCACATAAGTGGGAAATGAATCATCTACATACGTAAAACTTCCCACTGTCTCCTAGCTGGGGTTAGAGCAGAGCCGTCACAAGCAGGAGGACAGGAGATGGCCGCCGTGTTAGTGTTCCATTGGCTCATAGTAGTAGGAGGAGAAAGGTGCCGTACAAGCACTA
Source organism: Balaeniceps rex (assembly GCA_013401315.1). Classification (NCBI taxonomy): domain Eukaryota; kingdom Metazoa; phylum Chordata; class Aves; order Pelecaniformes; family Balaenicipitidae; genus Balaeniceps; species Balaeniceps rex. The sequence goes on from VYZW01019864.1 coordinate 20,580, forward strand.
TATGCTTTCGTGACAGCCCTGTGAAGACCATGAAGAAGGTGATCCAGTAGTAGTGACAGGCAGAGAAGCCATGTAAATGCATTTTTACAGGGGCTTCTTGGAGCCCAAGGAATCAAGTGAAGACCATGAAGGGGAAGACAGACTCGGCCAGGGAGTTTTCTCTCTCCCTTGACTTTGTTGCTGTTGTCAATGAAATTTTCTGCTCCTTTTGGGAGGAGGAAGAGTATCAAAATAGCTCTCCATTTCTAGGCTGGATGAAAGCTCAGCCAGGATTACATAAAAATAAAACCACTCATTCCAGCATCTGTTTACCATCCAAGACAAAACAGAAACTACTTCATCAAATCTGCTGGAAGGTTCTGGCTATACAAGTGGAAGCAAACTAGACCTGTCCAGAGCCATCCTTTGGCAGTGCGGCTGGCAGACCTGCCTATTCAGCTCTCTCTACTTCCAGGTGTTGCTCCTTGCAGCATGCACAGTGGCTGCTATGTGCCACTCCTAACTCATTTTTTCTATACCTGCCAGTGCAGGAAGGAAAGTGGGCCATAACTCCCCTACTTCAAGGTTCTATTTCTGATAATGTTTTTACCTGTTGTATTCTTTCTTCAAATGCCCCAAACTTTCTACAGAGCTTCATTCCTCCTGGCAGGAGCTTTGTTTTCCTGGCAGCAAGACCTTCCTAACCCTCAGGCTGTATTTTTAAGTTTTTATCTGCATAAATTTGCATAAACCCACCAATACAGGGCCTCCCATCTGCTTGCGCTATTATCACTGAGTGGTAGGAACAACACAAATGTTCGAAACAGAGCTGCCAAACCTGCCTGAGATGCTCTCCTCTCTCACACAGGGGCTGCTGCGGTGCAGCAACTTGAAACCAGACTTCCAGGCATCAACACCACCCGCCATGGTGAAAAACACATCTTTCCAGTCTATCCAAGGGTTCAGACCTGTAAATGCCATTCCTAGAGGAGCACAGAGGTGGTGGGAACATCACCGGGGAGGAGAAGCTGGGCAGTATAGTCCTCATGGACTGCCCTGGTATTCCTGGGTGTGCCGGCAGGGAATGCCCTCCTGTCAGAAGGGCAGAGCTGTGCCAAATACCTGATCAGCAAGGCAGCCACCACTTCTGCGCCCCTGGAGAGGGTTGTCTTCCAGGTGGCCATCTCCAAGTCAGGACTATGGGATGGAAATAAGGAAGGACTGCAAAACCCAGAGATGTATGCTGCAGAGTAGAAGGGGAACCAGCCTTGATAAGGAGGAAAAAAAATCCTTTTCTCTTCACACCTATATCTTGTATATCCAAGATGAGCTATCCAAGACGAGTCTTGGCCTTTTGTGAGAGATGAATCAACACAGGCCCATGTATGGTGCTTCAAAAATTGCTCCAACAGGATACGCTTCACAGTACTATTCACAGTTTCTGGGATGCAGAACTAAGCCCTAACAGTTTTCTGAATCACTTGAGATTTGCTCCTTATTAATGCTAATTTAAATCTTCTTGAGGGAGTTGGTAGCAAATCTGTCACAGGCAGAAAGTCTTCCTTTTTACTTTTATTTTTATTTTTTAAGGAAAGAAAGATTATACTTGGAAGCAAATCTTAGCATTTTCATTTGATTTTTACATGAATCACTGAGGTAACCGCTCCATGACTTAAATTAACCTTGTTGATACCATTGTAGAGAAACTCCCACTCTCCAGTGGCCTCTAATTCCTAGTTTTTCTTCAAACACCTGTGTTTGAACACAGAGCCAAGGCATATATATGACATAAAATGGCGCAAATATATTACTAGGAACTTCAAATATCCTGTCCCATGGATACTTATTGTCTCATTAAATGATTCATGAAAAGGAGTTTGAATTACCCACATTAAATGATAGCTAGGAGACCTGCATAATGAATTTATAAGTTTATCCTAATCAAATGCTCTTTTCCAGATATAATTTCTTGACTGAGCCCTGGGCTAAGGACAGCCCAGTAGGGGGCTAATTATAGTGGTGCTACTAGTATGAAAAATAGTTGCTTTCCCTTACGGGAAAGTTTCTGTAGACTACTAGGTCAAGATAATGAAGCACTGTTTGGCAGTCTGGAAAACTACAAATAACAGTTGCTTTTCTTAGAAGTTGATGTAGATGATTTTGATGAAATTTGTAAAATTCTGTGAAATACTTGCCATTGCTTCCAGTGAGTAATTCCAGTGAGTAAAACAAATAGGCTACTGTACTTTATTTAAGATATTACATTACAAATGTCAGCATGCATGAGAATAACATATCATCTGGGCGAAGGAACCATTGCTTTTAAAAGGAAATCAATATATAATAACCACTAATATCAAGTCTCTATTCAGTGTAATGGAGGACAACAAAGAGCCTGCAATATGCCTGCAAGGAACATTCACTTAGCACTCCAGCAATAGGTGCTATAACTGATCTTGCCATTCATGCATCATAATACCCATTTTGTCCCTTACATTTTTGGGTTTACACAGCGAGCTGTAAATCTGTAGATACAGAGGAAAGTGGAACTTTTTTGTAAACGTACAAAAATAGACAGTAATTTTACGCTTGTGCGTATATGGTAAGAAGGGACCAGAATAACAGAGTAAGAATCTCTGGATATAGGGTAATAAGCATGTTGGAGAAACCCGAATTATATGGATTACAGAATATTAAGACAATCAGGCTTTTGGCTTAGGCCTGAACTGCTATGTAGCTATTAGCATGTCACATACCAAGGTCAGGGAAGATTTTATCTTACTTTTTCTGGAGTGAAGAGGTATATTTATGTGGTCTCAGAGGAGGAAGAGGCAAGCAGATCTGTGTTTGAATTCTTCAGTATTGATTAAAGTCTCTGAGGCTGGGTTCTGAAATTATTTTGCATGTTTTTTGTTGCCACTGCATCTAGTCTGTTTTAGGTTTAGTTTAGGGAATAGCTTAATATAGTGCTCTCAGTGAAGCATTTGTTTCCCATTAAACACTGCCAAAATTTGAAGTACGGAGTGTAAAGTTAATGAAAAAATACTGATATGTGGTTTTCTAACATCAGCTGCAGTTCATTGTAGTTCTACAACTATGGTGTCTACATGGTGGATGAATGAATGTGCATGGTTTATAATGGGATTAGGTCATATGGATCTTTCTAACATCTTTTATGTCAAAGCTCCATCCTTATCTCTAAGAAAAGAAGTCAGTCAAAGATTGTGGGAAAACAGCATGATCTTCCCAATATGCAAAAAGTGTCAGGGAATTTCTTTCTCATTATTGGTTTGGTTCTGACAGAATCATCCGTATTTTTCTTTAATTATTTTATTACATCTTTTGTCATTAAGAACTATTTTTTAGAACAAGTTCTCTGACTTAACCTTTCTAATTGTTATAGATGGTTGCAGAAGTTTTTACTTTCTTTTGTCTAACAAAATGTTGCAAAATTGGACCTCTGAGATTTGTTTCTGTCTCTTTTATTTCTTATCAGAGGATGTAAAGAGAAAAAGGCTGATAAAATATAAGGCCATTCACAGATTGGAATGAAGGGCTGCTTTTCAAATGCAACACATAATCTGAAGTGAGTATGAGGAGAAGAAAATGCACCAAAAATGGAAAACCACAGACATACGGTGCACGATATTTGATTGTAATCCCAGAATTCCTGTTTAGCTTAAGAATGCTATGAATGGTCATTTTTGCTTCTGTTTTATAATTAATAAAACATCTGCGGCCTTATTAGGGACAGACAAAAGCCTCAGAAGAAAATTACTTGTCTAAGTATGCATACATAAGTACATATTTTCTACTATGATGGAAACATGGACAATGAAGTAACTTGAATTAGAGACGAGGATAAAATAAAGGGTTTGTCTCTGCTTTACTGTTGTTGAAAGTCTTCCTAAGACTTCACCGCACAGCTCTGAGGGTTTCTTTTCTGCAAATTTTAGGCCATAAGCAATTTTGAAGAATTGATATGGCTCCCTCAACACTGGATTTAAATGCCAGTAAGACCAGTGGTGACTTAGCATTTGACAGTCTAGTTTAATGAAATTTGAAGGTAACAAGTGTATGTTTTTCTCCTTGGTGCCCAGGCATAACTGCAATGAGCTTTGGAGATACTGAGTTTTGAAGCAAACCCATTTCCTTTCAAAAATGTGAAAAACAAACTGATGTGCAGGTCTCTACAGTATATGCAAGGTATGAGTAACCCTGTCAGATTTACTCTTTCAGCATTCAGCAGACTACTTAAGGAAAGAGATATTAATTCATTTTTAATGTTAGGAAAATACAGTCATTAAAAAGCAGATAACATAAAATGCCAGAAATGCTTTTAACATTACACGAAGTGCACTACTTGCCTAAATAGCTTGCTACTTTTGGAGATCTAGATATGCTGAGGTATTAAATATTAAAATAGAGGTTGCTTTTTAAAATGCAGTGTTTCTTATCAGAAAAACAGTTTGAACAAGCAGTGCTGTTGTATAATGCATGATGTTGCTAATAAGAGAGTCTTGGAAAATCATTTTTCACGCTGTAAGAGTGACTAGTGTTTTGAATAAGAAAGATTCTTTCTCTGTTCATGTTCTCTTAACATATATATAACAGTGCTGTCAAGCTGCATGCGATTATAAATCTGCAGTACATTCTGAGTCACATGAGGTCCATTCTGGGCTTTTATCCTATTTTTATATATTTACTGGTTATCAACTCTGTTAGCATGCTATACATATCCTTGATTAGAAAGTCATTCTCAAAGACTAGTTATCAGTGCTTCAGTGTTGGTTTAGATGGATGTGTTGGAAGGGTTCTGCAGGGTCTGTTCTATGTCTAGTGTTATTTAATATTCATGGCATTGATTTGGATGAGACAATAGGAACAATGCTTATCCAATTTTCCAATGACACTAACCTGTTCACGGTTGAATCTGCAACATTAGAGGAAAAGATTCTGATATGTTGGAGAAACCACTGGGAAGAAAATAGGGTGCATTTAAACAAAAAAAAAATCAATCTGTGAGAAACAGCAGCTTAAGTACAGGCTAGGGAATGGTTGATTATGTAACATTTTAAAGAAAAAGGTTTCTATGACCACAAGGCATTGCAAACTGAGCAGAAGTCAAAAATGGCATGATATTGCCAAAAAATCTCGAAGTATATAGCGGGATGGATGGGCAGGAGCATTTTCAGAAAGATATATAAATATACTCTGTGCTGTGATGCAGGGGCTTTTTGCCCAGGTTTGGACACAACTGAGAAAGAGCAATTGCAGATAGTCCAGCCAGAGTAATAAGAATTACAAGACAATATAACATCTGAGAAAAGGTGGAGGAAACTGATTTTTTTCAATTAAGAAAAAGTCTTCAAACGTGAAAAAAGTAACTATTTAAAAAAAAAAGTTCTAAGTTTTCTGGATTTATGAAAAAAATAATAGGTATTTGACATCACAAACTTTCTAACACTAAGGCCATTGAGGCACTGGAATGAGAATTCAAAAGCAGATTAGACAAAAAACTTTCAACGATGGCAGAGACATTGAGAAGTGGGAGATGGACAAGAGCTGTGTATTCGGTTCTGAGAGACATTTCCTCAGCACAAAGAGCAGTTCTTGTCCAGCCCGGATACCGTTCTTCATCCTGCAGAAGACAGCAAACCATGGTCTCACTTTAGGATGGACTTTGGACTGATAGAGCACCCAAACCTTTAACCTTATAAATCTGTGATATTTAAACTTTGCTGTGATTTTTTCATGGTAGAAGTTACGTGTGGGAAAGAACTAAGTAGTGTAGCTGTGAGGGCTTTTGGGGTGTGACTTTGAATTTGTATTCAAATGGACAGACTAACACACTTTTTATCTATGCAAGTATTTCTTTTAAGCAAATTCCCAAGGCATTGGAAAATTTTCAGACCAAATAATTAGGGATGTGAAGCAGACGGGAATAACACATTTGTTACTGTGTGCTTAAGACTATATGTGAAGGTCTATTTTTTGTCTGTTTAGTTTAGTTTGTCTTGGTGATAGCATGCAATGATACAGCAGAAGAGCAAGTACAATGACATTTTCACTCAACATTAAATAATAAATGATGACTATTATGGGAAAGTGAGAGACTTCAAATAAGGCCTTATAATAACATGGAGCTAAATGACTTGAGAACAAGGGACATCAGACTGGAAGGACCTGGATTCAGTTTTTGCCCTTGACTTGCCACTGACTTTGAGCAAATCACTTCGTCTCTTCCTTCCTTTCCCCTTGCCCCCCTTGCCTTATGTAAGCTAATTCTGTGTGCAGAAAGGAGTGCAATGCATGCCTCTCACTGTGTGTTTAACAACATAGCCACCCTTGTTCCATCGGGTACTTTAGCGAACTATGATTATTTAATAACAACACTGTAAAACAGAAAAGGAAAGGTTGTAAGTAAGGTTCATATACACAGCACACATCTAATCTGGTTAGACACGTGAGACCTTGCAGTGAGAGATTAGTACTATTCAGCCAGAATCTGCTTTGCTGCTTATTCCCTTTAAAATATTAATATTCACCACTTACTGTGTTATTCACAGCAACAACAATAAAAGGAACTGAGTAAAAAATTTTCATAACAGTCACTCTAGTAGTCTGCATATATTCCTTGCATAATCCCAATCCTGTTGTCTTTCATCTCTTCTAGTATTATAAACCTCTTTTTCAATAAGCACTTTAATTAAGAGATATACTTAATGCTATAAATATTAATGTTGGACACTGTGTGTAATAGCTCAAAGAAGGTGGACATATTCTCTCCAGACCATTTTATGCATATAGGTTTATATTTACATCTTGTATGCATTTTTGTTCTGAGTCAGAATTGTTGATGTGGTAATTTTATAACCCGTTGATTTTAAAGTCTACAATTCATAATAAATGTAAACTTTCCAGTAATCCATTATTTGCAGGCACTGTAAGTGCAATTTTTGGCTGCCCATGAAAGGGATTAGGTCCCTTGAGGCAATTTTTGGGTTACAAAACTACCTCAGTGTCAGGTAGAATAGGTTTTCTGAATTATTTCAGTAGACTAATGCCTCCAACCTAATCAGTTTTGCTGATTCAAGTGGTCCACTCTGGAACCTATTGTGAGTCACAGCCAGGATTTTCAGATTCAACAACACATGACTTTATGGGAATCAAAAATATTCTGGATTCTGGTGCGTTCTTGACCAGTGGCTTAACTGGAAAACATTAGAATGAACTATGCAAGAAGAAAATTCAAGCTTAATAAGGCTGTATTAACCTTTTAAGAAGAAAAGTCTAATTGGNAATTAGTGATATTGATACATGGGATGATGATGAATGGAAAACCTGAAATCTTTATTAACACTTGATTGAATATTTACTGCTGCTAATACATCAGCACCTGGAGATCTAAAATGCTATCTAGGCCTAGTTTCTGCTGCAACCTTCAGTCTGCTCATGATTTCTCATGAAAAAGACAGGGGCTGACCTGCAAATTTAATTTCAGCCTTAGACTAACTTTTTTGAATTCAATGAAAAAAAAAATGACTGAAGAAAGCTAGATTTGGCCACACTGAGGTACAGAGGAGTAGTGTGTTCTTTAAATTGGCCCATTAATGCTGCATTCAATAGGACTATATCAATGTGGTAATGAAGCAATGTGGCTTGCAGATCATATTCAGTCTAAAGACTTCAAAAATTGGCAGATTTCTTAGGGGGAAATATATTTTTATAACATTTTGATACTGCTTTTAAGATTTGGATGCTACTGATATGAGGCTTTTGTAGAACAGGCTCACAAAATGGTTTAGCCATTTATAATTTAAATTATTCTCAAACATTTTAGTGTATTTTTCTTTTTCAGAAAGATTTCTCAGTTACATTTCTCAAGATTAGTGTTTAGTTTCTGTGATAGCCATGCACTGTAGACTGTTTCAACTTGTTGCTTTTACATTCACATCAAGTGTCAGTTGTTTGAACAGTCTTTTGTATCTTACAGCCACTATGGATAGCTTTAGACCATAATTTAAGTAACTGAAACTTCAGTGTCCAAGCTTGAACTCCCAGCTTCCCTTTACAGTCAAGGAAGAGGTATTTCCAGAGAGCAATTCATCTCATCATGAAATAGGTATCTACATGGGTCAAACAAATTTCCTTCTAGTGGAAGTCTGTTTTTCTCCATCATTGTACACATCCTAACACTCAAATTTAGACATTTAATTTTTAGATGTCTGAAATTAGAGGAGATAAATCTTATCCCATTAGACAATCAGTACTGCACATAGAAAAATATTTATTTAACAGAAGAGTGTTATGTGGAATTTCAAATGTTGTTCTTGATAGATTTCATAACTCATTGGTTGAATTTCCAATGAGATCTGTTTATATTTGTCACATACCTTGTACCGAGAGCAGCCTGCAGTATTCAACAGCTGAGAAACATTTTGATTTCCTGCTTTAAAGTATTTGAAGTCACTTATTCCCAAGATGATATTATATGCCTGTGTTGGTGAAAATTATACAGACCTTTTTCATGGCCAATTTCCGAAGGTGAGAAAGTCATACTTTTGTTTCACATCAACAAAAGAAGTAGGATGTGATTTTGTACTGTCTTTCAGTTGGTAATCATTTACATGTGTGCCAAGAACAAAACTTTAGCAATTCAAAACAGTTGACTTTATGTAATTAGACCTGTCAAATCTCACACACTGAACATGAGATTCCTGCCCTTCTCCTCTTTTGATTCCTGTCTCATGCTTCTTTACCTCTGCACCTGTATATTTGCCATACAGTGCCATGGTCTCTCTCCTACTCTGTGAATCCCTGCACAAGAAGTGCTATGCCACCTGGTCTGGCATCTGCTGACCAGCTGTGTATGTGATATGAAGTGAAGAAATAAATAATCCAGCTCTGGAGCCCTCAGCACAAGAAGGACATGGAGCTGTTGGAGCAAGTCCAGAAGAGGGCCACAAAAATGATCCGAGGGCTGGAGCACCTCTCCTACGAGGACAGGCTGAGAGAGTTGGGGTTGTTCAGCCTGGAGAAGAGAAGGCTGCGGGGAGACCTTATTGCGGCCTTTCAGTACTTAAAGGGGGCCTATAGGAAAGATGGGGACAGTCTTTTTAGCAAGGCCTGTTGTGACAGGACAAGGGGTAATGGTTTTAAACTAAAGGAGGGGAGATTTAGGCTAGATATAAAGAAGAAATTTTTTACAATGAGGGTGGTGAAGCACTGGAACAGGTTGCCCAGAGAGGTAGTGGAGGCCCCATCCCTGGAAACATTCAAGGTCAGGTTGGACGGGGCTCTGAGCAACCTGATCTAGTTGAAGATGTCCCTGCTCACTGCAGGGGGGTTGGACTAGATGACCTCTAAAGGTCCCTTCCAACCCAAAGCATTCTATGATTCTATGATTCTATAAAATATCAACAGTGCTGTACTGCTGCCAGGGCATTTCTTGTAGCCTGGTCTTACTTCAAAGGACCCATAAGAAGGCATTTTCCCTTTCTGCAGTCCTGTACGCAGTCATGTAGTAGTCCTGATAACATATAGAACATGTAATCAGAAGTCTTCTATGACCGTATAGAAGAAAGCTAAGTAACATACACGTTTGTCTTTACTGCAGAGATGAAAACGGCAACTAAAGGTATGACTCTTGTGACTCAGATCCAAACAATTTTCTGAGGTTTTATGGGAATACAGATATAAAGCAAATCTGAAACAAAATTATTTGATTCTCTAGGAAATAGCACATTCAACATATTTTGTCTTATGTAAGTAGCAGTATGTGGCTAAAAGAGACATTGTGATGTATGACAACATACCAAAAAGAATTTGGTAAAAGAAAGAGAAATTATTACCCCTTAATCCAAAGCGAAACTGTGTAATCACCCGAAGTCCAAAAGCAAAACTAACAAAAACAAATCAGTGAAGCCACTGCCTATCCCTTTCAGGGAGTGAAATTTACCCACAAGAAGCATTTCTTTTCCTGTATGCATGAAAAAGAAATACATGAGACATTCAAATAATGGAAGAATCTGCATATTCGTCACTTATACGGAAATGAAATTTGCTATGCGGACATGATAAGAGTTGCATTTCAGTAGCATTGATAAGTGAATGTCAAAGCATACATTTTTAGGAGACAATCTGGTTACTTTGGCAACTCAAGTATTATTAGTCACTTCTGATAAGGCATCCTTCTTTCATTACCACCTGTGGCCTTTGTCGCTCTGTTTCCTAGTAACATCAAATTGTTTTGATAAAAAGTAATTAACATATTCAGTTGTAACAAGACTATACATAAATTTGATCACTCTTTATTGTTTCTTCTTGAGGCAGCATAACAAAATTTAAAAGTAAGCTTTGTTTCCTTTTCTTTTCTTTATTCCTAACCAAGCCTGAGAGAATTACGCTAAATTACTGAAGCATCTATATATCCAAGCCCATTAAAATAATTAGGTTTAGAAATGCCAGTTAGGATTGCTGCTTTAGATCAGGGGATATTTGATTAACAAGGGGAAAAAATAGCCTTGAGTTATAATAAAATAGAAAATTATTATTGTGAGAGCTTTGAGAAAATTGAAACAGTTCAGAGATACAGAAAATAGGTAAAACCCCTTTCAAAATATAATTATGAATGATTTCTGTTGTGAACTACCTTGATTTATTTAACCACGTTTTAAAGTCCTGATAGTCTGAAGTCAGGAAAAACACTAACTTTTAAAAAGTTCTGTACAAGGAATGTTATTAGGTTTTATTCAGATAATTACTGATGTTAACATACAGACAAAAATACACATTCATATATAGGTATGTATGTATATGCTAGGGACTCTATTTTTCAGGATGTAAGTTTCTGTTCTTGCTGATGGACTTAATATGGCTGTCCTAGTTTCAGCTGGGATAGAGTTAATTTTCTTCCTAGTAGCTGGCATAGTGCTGTGTTTTGGATTTAGTATGAGAAGAATGTTGATAACACACTGATGTTTTAGTTGTTGCTAGGTAGTGCTTACCCTAGTCAAGGACTTTCCAGCTTCCCATGCCCTGCCAGGTGCACAAGAAGTTGGGAGGGGGCACAGCCAGAACACCTGACCCAAACTGGCCAAAGGAATATTCCATACCATGTGATGTCATGCTCAGTATATAAACTGGAGGGAGTTGGCCAGGGGGCAGTGACCGCCGCTCTGAGACTGGCTAGGCATTGGTCAGCGGGTGGTGAGTGGTTGTATCACTTGTTTTTCCTGGGTTTTGTTCCTCTTTTTGTTGTTTTCCTTTTCACTACAATTTCACTACAAGCTTTAACCGCTTGGCCTGTTTGATTGCAGCGCATGTTTCACATTCATGGATAACCTGTGCAATAGTGTCCATGGTCAAGTCCACCCCTCGATCATGAGCCCATCTATACGTTGCATCTCTTCCTTGATGGCCTGAGGTGTCATGGACTGAAGCCCATTGAGCTATAAATAATTCACCCTTATGTTGCCAGTCCAGATCCACCTGAGCCACTTCAATCTTAGCAGCCTGATCCACCTGCTGGTTGTTTTGATGTTCTTCAGTGGCCCAGCTCCTGGGTACGTGAGCATCTACGTGGCGTACTTTTATAACCAGGTTCTCTACCCGGGCAGCAATATCTTGCCACAATGCGGCAGCCCAGATGGGTTTGCCTCTGCGCTGCCAGTTGCTCTGCTTGCATTGCTGCAACCACCCCCACAGGGCATTTGCCACCATCCAGGAGTCAGTATAGAGATAGAGCACTGGCCACTTTTCTCGTTCAGCGATATCTAAAGCCAGCTGGATGGCTTTCACCTCTGCAAACTGACTGGATTCCCCTTCTCCTTCAGCAGTTTCTGCGACTTGTCGTATAGGACTCCATACAGCAGCCTTCCACCTCCGATGCTTTCCCACAATACGACAGGACCCATCAGTGAACAGGGCATATTGCTTCTCATTTTCTGGCAGTTTATTATACAGTGGGGCCTCCTCAGCACGTGTCACCTCCTCCTCTGGTGATATTCCAAAATCTTTGCCTTCTGGCCAGTCCATGATCACTTCCAAGATTCCTGGGCGACTGGGGTTTCCTATTCGGGCCCGTTGTGTGATCAGTGCGACCCACTTACTCCATGTAGCATCAGTGGCATGATGTGTAGAGGGGACCCTGCCTTTGAACATCCAGCCCAGCACTGGCAGTCGGGGTGCCAGGAGGAGCTGTGCTTCAGTACCAACTACTTCTGAAGCAGCTCGAACTCCTTCATATGCTGCCAGTATCTCTTTTTCTGTTGGAGTATAGCGGGCCTCGGATCCTCTGTATCCCCGACTCCAGAACCCTAGGGGTCGACCTCGGGTCTCCCCTGGTGCTTTCTGCCAGAGGCTCCAGGTAGGGCCATTCTCCCCGGCTGCGGTGTAGAGCACATTCTTTATATCTTGCCCTGCCCGGACAGGCCCAAGGGCTACTGCATGAACTATTTCCCGTTTAATTTGTTCAAAGGCTTGTCGTTGCTCAGGGCCCCATTTGAAATTGTTCTTCTTCCGGGTCACTTGATAGAGAGGGCTTCCAGTCAGACTGTAATTTGGAATATGAATTCTCTGAAACCCCACAATGCCTAAGAAAGGTTGTGTTTCCTTTGTGCTAGTTGGTGGGGACATAGCTGTTATTTTATTGATCACGTCCATTGGGATCTGACGACGTCCATCTTGCCATTTTATTCCTAAAAACTGGATCTCCTGTACAAGTCCCTTGACCTTACTCTGTTTAATGGCAAAACCAGCCTTCAGAAGGATTTGGATTATTTTCTTCCCTTTCTCAAAAACTTCTTCTGCTGTGTTACCCCATACGATGATGTCATCAATGTATTGCAGGTGTTCCAGAGATTCACCCTGTTCCAGTGCAGTCTGGATCAGTCCGTGGTAAATAGCAGGGCTGTGTTTCCACTCCTGGTGCAGCCAATTCCAGGAATACTGGACGCCCCTCCATGTGAAAGAAAACTGTGACCTGCACTCTACTGCCAAATGGATTGATAAAAATGCATTAGCGATATCAGTTGTGGCATACCACTTGGTTGCCTTTAACTCCAATTCCTGTTGAAGTTCTAGCATGGCCGGCACAGCAGCACTCAGCGGTGGCGTGACTTTGGTCATATATAGTCTACTGTTAGATTCATAGATAGTCTGCTGTTAGTATCCACTCTCCATTGGACTTCCGTGCTGGCCATATGGCACTGTTAAAGGGTGGGTGAGTCTTTCTGATCACTCCTTGGCTCTCCAGTTGACGAATCAGATTATGGATGGGAATTAGGGAGTCTTGGTTGGTGCGATATTGATGCAGGTGCACCGTTGTGGTAGCGATCGGCACCTGTTGTTCTTCAACCCTCAGCAACCCCACAACAGAAGGGTCCTCCAAGAGACTGGGCAAGGTGGACAGCTGTTTAATTTCCTCCATCTCCAGGGAAGCTATACCAAAAGCCCACCAGTATCCTTTTGGGTCCTTGAAATACCCTCTCCTGAGGTAGCCTATACCAAGGATGCACAGAGCCTCTGGGCCAGTGACAATGGGGTGCTTTTGCCACTCATTCCAGATAGGCTCACTTCAGCCTCCAATACAGTTAGCTGTGGGGATCCCCCTGTCACTCCAGAAATACAGATGGGTTCTGCCCCTTTATAGCTTGATGGCATTAGGGTACACTGTGCACCGGTGTCCACTAGAGCCTTATACTTCTGTGGGTTGGATGTGCCAGGCCATCGAATCCACACAGTCCAGTAAACCCGGTTGTCCCTTTCCTCCACCTGGCTGCAGGCAGGGCCCCTCTAGTCCTGGTCATAGTATTTGCTACTCAATTCTTGTAAATGCAAATCAAAAGTCCCTTTATTAAGATCGGAGTAAAATCAGCCGTTCTAATCTGTCTGGAGAACCGCTCACTGGAAACTGGAGCATCAATTTTCCTTGAAGAAACCCCTTTTGTGATTGTTTTTCCTTGCAACTGACATACCTGTGCCTCTAGGGTCAGGGTAGATTTTCCATCCCACTTCCTCTGTGGTCACGCAGGTAAAACCACAGGGTGGCCCTTGGTGTGTATCCGCTATATCCACTCTCTTGAGCAGAGGGATGCTTACTCCTGATGGCTGAGATACTGGTCCGTACAGGTGGGGAGTAGGGCATATCCTCTTTGAGTTGCTGGAACTCCTGGGACAGTTTTTCGGACAGTTTGTCCACAGCTGAGATGCAGGCCCGTAAGGAGGAAGAAAGACTTTCTTCATATTGCCAGATTTGGCCAGCCAATTCATCCACCGTCTGTTCCTCTCTGTCTTTCCAGGTCATTACTGCCAATGAGTTGACATATGACAATGGTATGCTCTGTACAAACTTCTGCCACATGGGTCATGTGCACCTGACTTCATCTGGATCTTTGGATAACTGCTTGTTGTTCAGGTCATCATAAATCACCTCCAGCATGGCTAATTCCCTCAGGTACTGGATGCCTCTCTCCGTGGTGGTCCACTTGCCTGGGTGACATAAAATATCTTCCTTGAAGGGATACCTTTCCTTCCTACCTGACAGGAGTTGCCTCCAGAGGCTGAGGGCTTGTGCCCCTTTTCCATTGCTTTGTCAATGCCTCCTTCCCTAGAAAGGGTTCCCAGCTGCATGGCTTCCCTCCCTTCTAATTCCAGGCTGCTGGCCCTGTTATCCCAGCATCGGAGCAGCCAGGTGATAATGTGTTTGCCAGGACAATGGCTGAAATCCTTTCGCATATCTCGCAGCTCACTCAAGGATAGAGATTGGGTGGTTACCGTCTCATTTATGAGTTCTTCCTCTTCCTCCTCCTGTTCTCGTGGTGGCCCTGCTTTAGACTAGCCTGCCTCCTCACCATTGAGACTGTATAGTTCTTCCTCCTGCTTCCTCTTAGGCCTCTTGTCCTCCTCTTAGGAGGAGCTTCCTCATCCCTTTCTAAACAAGCTGACTTCTGCTTCCAGTATTTCTTCTTGTATGGAGGCGGCTGGTACTGGCACAGGTTGGTTCCCTGGTTTAGCTGCAGTGCCTGTCGCCAGGGTTGGAGTAACCGCAGTGCCTGTCACTGGGGTTGGAGTAGCTGCAGTGCATGTCGCTGGGGTTGGAGTAGCTGCAGTACCTGTTGGTTTGTTTTCCCTCTCTTCTCCCTGAGGGTGCTGCATAATACCAAGCAGTGTTTGGTAGATACTAGCCCGGGCCCAGCACAGTGTGATGAGTTGTGCCTCTTCGGAATAACCACGGCATTTTTTTTCCAAGCATTCTATCACTTCATCAGGATCCTGCAGTTGTTCAGGAGTGATGTTCCAGACATTGGAGGTGAGAAGTTCTCTAAGTACCTGCCCATATTCTCCCACATGCTGTGCCACCCATGGTTGTCCAGCCTCGGGGCAGATCTCTGGGTAGTTTTCTTAAATAGTTGTTTAAACCTAAACAATGGCAAAGAAGTCAAGGCAGGGAAACTATACCACTGGTGGCAGCAGCAATTCCCTGAACTAAATTATTGATTACTTCAATCTATTGCAGAATTGCAGAATGGTTGATGTTGGAAGGAGTCTCTGAAGACCATGTAGTCTAACCCCTCTGCTCAAAGCAGAGTCAACTACAGCAAGTTGCCAAGGATGGAGTCCAGCTGGGTTTTGAGTAACTCCAAGGCTGGAGTCTCCACAACCTCTCTGGGCAACCTCTGCAAGTGTCCAGTTACCCTTACAGTAAAAAAGTTTTTTCTTGTGTTTAAATAGAACTTCCTGTGTATCAGTTTGTGCCCATTGCCTCTTGTCCTGTCACTGGACACCACTGAAAAGTGTCCAGCTCAGTCTTCTCTACTCCCATCACATATGCACTGAGAAGATCACCCTGAGCCTTCTCTTCTCCCATTGAACAGTCCCGGCTCTCTCAGCCTCTACTCATATGAGAGATGCTCCAGTCCCTTAATCATCTTTGTGGTCCTCTGCTGGATTCTCTCTGGTATTTCCATGTCTCTTGTACTGGGGAGCCCAGAACTGGACACAGCACTCCAGGTGTGGCCTCACCCGTGCTGAGCAGAGGGAAAGGATCACCTCCCTCAACCTGCTGGCAACCCTCCTCCTAATGCAGCCCAAGAAGCTGTTGATTTTGGGTTTTTTTTCTGTAATGGCACATTGCTGGTTCATATTCAACTTCTTGTCCACCAGGTCCTTGTCTGCAAAGCTGCTTTCTGGCCAGTAACCCCCAGTCTGTACTGGTGCATGGGATTATTCCTCCCCAGATGCAGGACTTTCAATTTCCCTTTGCTGAACTTCATGAGAGTCCTCTTAGTCCATTTCTCATCCTGTTGACGTCCCTCTGGATGGCAGGACAACCCTCTGGTGTATCAGCCACTCCTCTTTATTTTGTATAATCTGCAAATTTGCTGAGGGTGCACTCTGTCCCATCATGCAGGTCATGTCCTTACTGAAGTCAAGATAAAATACATCCACTGTTCTTCCTTCATCCACCAAGCTAGTCATTTCACTGTAGAAAGCTATTGGTTTGGTCAAGCATGATTTCCCCTCCATAAATCCATGCTGACTACACCCAATCACCTTCTTGTCCTTCACATGTTTAGAAATGGCTTTCAGGAGTATTTGCTTTATCACCTTCCCAGGGATTGAGGTGAGGCTGACTGGCCTGTAGTTCCTGGGGTCCTCCCTCTTCCCCTTCTTGAAGATACAAGTGACATTTGCTTTCTTCCAGGCCTCAGAAACCTTGCTGGCTTGCCATGATCTTTCAAAGACATTTGAGAGTGGTGTTGCAATGATGGCAGACAGATCCCTCAGCACCCATGGGTGCATCCCATCCAGGTCTAGATTGTGTATGTCCATTTAGTTTACAGGTTCCCTAACCTGATCCTCGTCCACTGAGGTTAAGTCTTCCTTGTTCCAGGCTGTCTCACAGGTCTCAGGACAGGGATTGCTGAAGGCCAGTCTTGCCAGTAAAGATCAAGGCGAGGAAGGTGTTGAGCACCTCAGCCTTTTCCATGTCCTGTGTCACCAGGTCCCCATTCCCATTCAGCAGTGGGCCCACACTTTGCCTAGTTTTCCATTTGCTGTCAATATACCTGTAGAAGTCCTTGTTGCCTTTCCTGCCATCGCCAGATTCAGCTTCAGGTGGGCTTTGGCTTTCCCAGCCAGACATGCCTTAATTTTAGACCAGCTAAAATTTTTAGGGGAAAAAAAATGTGCAAAATATGTTAGTGTACATGTGGGCGTGTATTCATATATGTGTATTACTGTGTATATACAAATGTGCCTGTATATATTTAATATGACTGAGTAAACATAAATACATTATGCTGGTAAATTCTGTTGACCATTCAAACAGACTGAGAAGAAATGTGATCCTGTTCCCTATATGTCAAAGATTTCAGGGGCATGAAAGTAAAGAAACGCTAAAAATTAGTGCAGATAGCAGAACTGAGCATTTGACTGCCTGCCAGATTGTTGGTGTAGCAAGAAGTAACCATTCCTTGTCCTTGAAATGTGACCTCCCTGCTCTTGAAAAATAGGTGTCATGGAAGGAGTTACTCGTTTAGACTAATGTTGGTGGAAACTTAGTGGCTTAGGAACCTATTCTATAAAATGTTTTCCAAGTATAGGAGCAGATGCATATAACAACAGAAAGGTTAAGTATCTACCAACACCATATATATCCTGAAAGTTTGTATGTAAGTAAAAGGCATGGAATTAATTTTAAATTTAAATAGGTGTAATTCAATTTGTAATGTGGAAATAGCAACTCAACAACTGATTAGTCAACACCTTATATAGCATTACATACTATGTTCATGAAACACACAAAATAGAAAATTTGTGTCTGTACATGAATGTGAGTTTTGTGCTGGTTTTGGCTGGGATAGAGTTAATTTTCTTNAAGGAAGGGGGGGACGTTCAGAGTGATGGCATTGTGTCTTCCCAAGTAACCTTTACATGTGATGGAGCCCTGCTTTCCTGGAGGTGGCTGAACACCTGCCTGCCAAAGGGAAGTAGTGAATTAATTCCTTGTTTTGCTTTGCTTGCATGCACGGCTTTTGCTTTACCTGTTAAACCGTCTTTATCTCAACCCGTGAGTTTTCTCTTTTACTCTTCTGATTCTCTTCCCCATTCCGCCGGCAGGGAGTTGAGCGAGTGGGTGTGTGGTGCTTAGTTGCCAGCTGGGGTTAAACCACGGAAGTTTGCACTCTGGAGTGATGTGTATTAGAGTTTTGGTGGTATCAATCCCATTGATTACAATCTAATAGCACCTGTAAATAGCAATTTACAGAGAGATGAGAGGAATACTTTTTCAATAGCTGCAACTGAAGGCAGAGAAATTAGAGAATATTTTTTTCTGTTTCAATTCAGACAGATATGTAAAATATTTTCAGTTTGTGGGGTTTTTTGTTTTGTGAAAAGTGAGACATTCTGGATATGTTCATTCACAAAATAAAGCTCTCTATTAAAATATTGTCAAAATGTTTACCATTTTATGATGTCGCATAAAGCTTTTTGTTAGCAGTCATTCACATTTGTTTTTCTTTTTTTCTGTAGATCTATATAATTGATAGAAAGTCCTGCACATTGTGATCATGGCATTTTCTAATTGACTATCGTTTTTTGTTAACACGCTGCGATTTTATTTAAGTGTCCAGAAATGTGTCAGTAAGTTCCTACTGAGAATCAGCACTTGCTGAATATTGGTGCTGGTTGCCCTGGCATTTTTTGGTATGCAATCTAGTTCTCAAAGATTGCAAAAGATTAGAAACCAACTTGGGGGACTCCTGTGAATATTCTATGTGAACTTTAGTCCTCTGTGCAGGTCTCTGTAAGACAATGGCATAGGGTAAAGTAAGAGTTGTTACAGAAATTGCCATTGAGTATTCATTGTTAAGTACCATTTATTTTTTCCATTCCATGATGAAATAGTTTTCAGAAGCCTGATTATGAATTTCCATGACTTTGTACTATTTTTTGTGATTAGCTTTGCAAACAAAACTCTCCATATTCTTTGGAAGGAATGGACAAAACAGCTCATTTTATGCTATAACGTAGGAATGAGACAATTGTTTGGCATTGTCAGCTTTACTTCATATTTTTAATAATTGGGAGTATATTACAATCCTATTTATAATATTTATTCTGTTTTTTTATAACAAATCCAAAAACATTTTCTCTAAGTAGATATTTCTCATATTGGACTATTGCTACAACTGAACTGTAAAGAAGCTTGATGTAAATTGTGAATTGTGTACAAAAGTTACATAGTATTTGCAAAAAACGAAACACTGCAATTTTAATTTTTTCACAGACTGTTCCCTTCCCTCATAAAATATAATGTAAAATTCTAGTCAAAATTTTTTCAAACCAGAAATACTAAAATATCAGTCACCATTTTTTCAGCACATAAAGAAAAATGTATTATGAATTTTCTGTTGCTCAGTCTTGACTGTTACCTTTGAGAAGAGTATGAAGTCTTCATGACCAGAGAAAAGGACAAAATTCATCAAATAAATTATTCATTAAAAATGATTGCCCATCTATAGTGACATCATGGGGAGTAATGGTCTCTTTTTACATTATACTGTTCAGGCCAAACTTAATCCACGAGTGCATTAATATTTGAATTTGATATTCTGAACTAATTGAGTCAGCATTAGGAAGTTTAATGGAAACAACAATTTAAGACCTTGATCTTGCTATCTTGTTCTTAGAAATAGGCTCTTGCACTCCTCATACTAGATTCTTCCCAGTGTAAGTCACTACAGGAAAGACTGGTGAAAATTCAGAGTAATGTTGAAGCTGTGATAAACGTGGGAACAACTTCCACATAGCAATTGAATCCAAAATTATTATGTCATTTTACACAGTAAAAATCCTTGGTTTGAATATCAGTGAGATCAGCAGNNGTTTGTCGCAGCATTGAATTTGTGCCTGGAGCTGTTGGGAATGATTCAAACACACACTAGCATATGTTCAAAAAGACTTTTTTTTCTCAGCTTAGCTAGAAGTGAGCACTGCAATTCATCTCATCTAATTTCTAAGCCATTTGAATTAGTCGTTTTGTCTAAGTTGTCAGCTAGGATGTATTTGTAGGTAGGAGAGACAGTCAAGAATTCCTAGAAGGCAGCTAAATTATCTCCATTAATTACAGAGAAATTACAGTGGTGAATGCACATACATGTGCATCTGGTAGAAGAGAAACAAGAGATGAGATCACATGTGACTTGGAAGACTGTCAACATGTCTTTCAGTAATGTCATGATCATACTCAGTTTTACCCTATATAGACGTCTCTACTCCCCCTAATGTCACTTATTATCTCCTCTGACTTTGAAAGTACCATAGCTTAGGTGTAAATGTGGCTAGCCCAAAGGTAGACACCTACAGTGTAGAGAGATATAGAGTAGGATTAAATTAATACCTTCTTTGTCTCTGAAGTTAAATTATACTTGCAAGAGGCGACACTGATTATGTTATGGTACGGTGAGTCAGAAGTTTGGTACCAAGTTCCTTGACTGCCTGGTAGAAGGCACTTGATGCGAAATCTCTCTGACTGTCAGCAGCTAGTTTTCCAGTCTCTGTAAATGGCAAGGGACATTTTACTGTGACTTTGACCTCAAAAAGATATCTGTGATTATATTCTAGAGAAATACTTGTTACTTTGGGGACAAAAAAGCGCCAAAAACTGAATAATTTTTAGCTTAATTCCTGATCCTTTTGCAGCTCTTTCAGTTTTGAATAGTGTAGGAAATTAATTTACTCACTGTCTGCTAAAACACTGCAGCTACGTGGAATGAAAAAAGAACTATAAACTTATATGTGAATTTGCATATGTATTTCTATCAGGATCTTGATCTGAAAATCACATATCCAGAGCCAAATCCTAAATACAAATGATATATACTATAACTGTACTCCCATATGAGATGTGTTGAAATTAAAGGGCTGTAGACATAGTGCAATTTTAGGGATATAATTATGGAT
>VYZW01019864.1:51277-72292 GCA_013401315.1 Balaeniceps rex
AGGACAGGCTGAGAGAGTTGGGGTTGTTCAGCCTGGAGAAGAGAAGGCTGTGGGGAGACCTTATTGCGGCCTTTCAGTACTTAAAGGGGGCCTATAGGAAAGATGGGGACAGTCTTTTTAGTAAGGCCTGTTGTGACAGGACAAGGGGTAATGGTTTTAAACTAAAGGAGGGGAGATTTAGGCTAGATATAAGGAAGAAATTTTTTACAATGAGGGTGGTGAAGCACTGGAACAGGTTGCCCAGAGAGGTAGTGGAGGCCCCATCCCTGGAAACATTCAAGGTCAGGTTGGACAGGGCTCTGAGCAACCTGATCTAGTTGAAGATGTCCCTGCTCACTGCAGGGGGGTTGGACTAGATGACCTCTAAAGGTCCCTTCCAACCCAAAGCATTCTATGATTCTATGATTCTATGATTCTATCTGTGATTTTTTAAGATACGATTTTTTAGACTTTCAGTTTGTACTCATTTATCTTAAAAACATAATAATTATAATTTTCTTCTGTAGCAGAGTGATAAGAGTCCTTCAATCTACTACCAATAGTTCTCATGTCAGAGAGAGACTCTGAAAAATCTTGAATGCTGCATATCCCCCACAGCACACTGCTACCTCATTAAAACCCCAAACTGCATTGTATCTTATGACCTAATGTGTTACCAAGACTATGATGGAATTTCTCATTTTGAAGAGAGAAATAAAAAAGCAACAGCCAGCATTGAAAATTTCACAGTATCTATAATTTTTCTTCAGCATGAAGGTGCAGTTTTCCTTGTCATGGAAAGTGATCTTGTAACCATAAATGTCACAAATAAATAGAAATAAATAGGCATATCTGTCATCAGTTGGTCTTTAGAGTTGAAAGATTCACAATACTGTGAATTACTAGTGATGGTTTTAAATATAATAATCATTGAGTTTTGATTTTAGAACTTGTCCTCTGTTCATTTAAGTTGACATCCATACATATAGCAAAAATATATGCGAGCAGACTTTCTTTTTTGAATAAGTTCTTATGGGTTCATTTTGTTCTTTTATGATAGTAATTTTCATAGTAAATTATATCATCGATTTTAATCTTTCTGCAACTTAATATCCATCTTACCAAGTCTAAACACTGTTCCTTCGATCTCACTCTTGTGTGTAAACCTACACAAGTACAGGAGGAAGCTAACACACAGCTGTGTCAAATACATATGGTACATAAGGGGGAAACTTATGGCTCTCTCTTATGAATGGTGGAGGCATTGCACTCTTCAGTTTTTCCACAAGTAACCAAACAAAAAGACCGAGCAAACACCTGGAAATTTTCAAGTCAGGCACTGACTCTTCTATGAAGATCTAGGGAGTTATTACAGAATCTTTGTCGCTCTGCCCTCACTAAAAGGATACTGGGTATTTTCTAGAGAAATATTCTGAAGGATTTAAATAATTTTTAAGCATGTTGTCCTCATATTTACTTTTATTTGTCTCATGGCTTATAAAGACTAACAAGACATGAACTGTGCTTCATTTTGGGAAAAGTATCAAAAAAGCTTCTAATCCAGATCTTAAGTAAAGTTCTTAAGGGATAAATGTACTTAGCTCTCCTGATTTATATCGTAAGTATGTTATAACCTTTCTGCTGAGATCAGCTCTTCTACAGGTTCATCTTTCATTCTCTTCCTAAGTAAAGCAGTAATGAAGTAATTGATTATGAGAGACTGTATAAACATAGTTAAATCTTGAACTTCTTTACCACAACTTCAAATGAGCTGTGTATCTTATACTACTAGAAGAATACTGAAAAAGAATAGGGTTTAACAACCCTTTCCCCCCTTTCTATTTAAAAGCAGTATCAAAATGAGTAATGTGACTTAATTGCCGATGTTTCTTTTGCTTTTAAATTGTTTTAAGGGATTTTCAGTAAGCACAGCAATAGTGTACAAAAATACAGTTATGTGTAAAAGGTAGAAATGGATTTCACAGCAGTTTTTTCTGTGCACCTGTAGAAGAAATAAAACACTTTCAGCATGAGAGAAAATGCAAAGTACTGCCCATAAACACTTATTTAAACAAAAGTTCTAATCTTCTAAAATTATCTAAATATTTTCAAGTCAGTAGCCTTTTCCCCATAGGATTGCCTGTGTATTATAAATGCATGGTTGCAGCACAAATGCCTGCATGATGACCTTCTAAACTATAGAATCATGTCGTCGGTATCCATCTTACATAAGATATTTAACATATCTTACATATGTTAAGCTATTCCACAGAAAATTAAATGGTTTCAGGAGGAGAGACTGAGAGAGAAGCTACCTTTGGTATTAAATATCCTGACTGGAATTCATCTCACGAAGCTTTAGGCGCTGAAGAACTATTAAAGATTGTAGTCTGAAGCAGGAATTTAGTTAATAGGAAGAGTTAGGGAAAAAAATAGAAATAGCCATAAGTTAAATGACTCCATCCTAGAATGGTCATCAAGAATAGACTGCTGTTGTAGGTAGTGACATTGACAACTAATGACATTTATACAGCTAAATATAGGTGAGATGTATCCAGCCAGTCTAGAATGGATAATCTGAGTACCAGAAGAATTTGGATCAGGTTCCCTCAGGCAGAGGTAGAAAACTGAACTTGGTTGTCTTTCGTCTGGAGTAAAGTCTCTATCCAGTGAAATACTGGCAGAGAAGCATGCCAGGCACCACAGCTCTTGCTCTTCCAAATTGTCTCTGTGCCATGTAAACCCCGATGTCTCTTAAAGCACCTACTCCAGGCATTTAAGGAAGATAAGTGGAGGAATACTCAGTTTGTGAGCCCAACAGTAGTTAGATGTGTGCCACACATGCTCACTTCGGTCAGTACGCATGCAGTCTGAGTGTGCTCAAAAAGGGAGACTTTGGTGCTGGAAACACACCTGTAGTAGTTTAGGTACCTGAGGAAGTCATGTTCTGCCAGTGTTAGGCAACAGTGCTATGTGGGGTTTGAGGAGCTTAATTTTTGATTTAGGCATCTGTAAATGGCAACTGAATGCTTATGTCCCATTTGGGAATTTAGTGTAAATGAAATAATCTGTTCTAGTTCTTTCCTAAGTGGGAATACAATGTCTTTGTTCTGTATATTATTTCTGATTTATTTTGGGGGGAATTCTTGCTGTAACTTATTGCATTCCCAAAGGGTCATGATAAGAAACTATGTGCTTTAGTTCCTAGGGAAAAAAGTTTCTTTTTTTTTTTTTTTTAAAGGAAGTATGTCCAGAGACTATGAGTATATTTAAGTATGACCTTAAAAAAGAAACACACAACAGGACAGCTCTTTGCTTTGGCCGCTAAAAGCAACAATCGTGGTTTAGTAATGGAAATTGTGTTAATATACTTCATATACGGTATATTTCTGTGTACTTTATGCAGTTACCTTTACGCTCTGAGGTATATAAATGTCTCTGCATAGTACAGGAAACCTAAGAAGCTAATTTCAGATGATACATTTGAATTAGTCACCTGAAAATTGGAACACATCAGCTTAACACTTAATATTGTATCTCTTATTCTTTAGTCCTCGGTGATGGTTTTGGAGAAGGGAGGCTGGGAACAATCATTTAACATAGATTCTCTATCCTCAAATTTACAGAATGTCTTAACAACCTCATTAATGATCCATACCTTTTCTTCTCCCCTGAAATCGTTTCATACTGAGTGTTCAGAAAGCTAGCAATTCCCCAGCTGATTCTGATCGCTGACATTAATTTTGGCCTCTGTTGCCAACCCAAGGACTGTTTTCCTTGGCTACATTTTCTTTAGTCCTAGAGCCTAGCAGCCAATAATAATAAAAAAAGTATGTATGGGAGGGTGAATGATAACAAAATAGCATACAGAAAACTAATATCTAGTGGAGCAGTTCAGATGTCAATATTTGATGCCATTATCTTCTCTCTCAGATCATTAAACAGCTGATGATACTGAAATGGAGCAGAGAACTGCTTTGGCGGTATTTTGTGTGTAACTATTATGCTTCCCTTCCTAGACTAACTATTTGTAGAAGCGTTGGGTGGAGTTCTTACTTGCCCCAAGTAAAACTTCCTTTACAGTTTCATAAATAGCTGCTGAATAAAATGCCCAATAATTTTCAAACTTTCTGGATATTTATGGGCTGAGTCATTCCACTCAAAGCTTTACAAATGTACAGACATTTGAATAAAATACAGCTAGTCCCCTGTTTTTTCCATCTTTTCTTCTAGAGGAGAAAGTAAATGGGAAGCAACAAATAAATACTCGACAAAGCTTGTGTATTATAACATTAAACTGGGAAATGTGAAAACACTAAAGTAAAATGGTACCAAAGTAACAGGAAGGATAACACTATGCCCGATAACTGTAATAGTACTATAACTAATTGAAACTCAATTTGTAAAACTGTGATCTAATAAATAGAGGTGAAAATATTTTAAAATGGGCTTTCAAAAGAGATCTTAGATATACAGTATAAAGAAGTTTAACCACCTGTATGTTCCAGAAGGAGGAAGTGCCTGGAAAGCAGAATTATGGCAGAAATTTAAATAAAATGCCAGTGCATTTTGGGGTTGGATTTAAAACCAGTGCAGGGATGGATTTTATGTATGCAGCAAAGTTTTAGAATGTAAGTACGTGAGGTGAAAGGATGATAGGATTCCTGCCATATGAACATGGCATTGTCCTATAAATTTCTTAAACTGCCAGTGGGACTGCAATGGCTGTATTCTCATGTGCCCTTCCCATTTTCAGTGAATGAGATCAATTCCATGAAATTCTGCTCATCTCTTTTTCTGTCCTGTAAGATGCTTCAGAAAATATCAGTGGCTTTGTTTCTAAGAGGCCTTTTATCCCAATGCAAGCCACAGGTGATGCACTAAACATTCTTCGAAGGCCATACTTACAGCCTCATGACTGTACCAAACTGATGCTATAAGCAAGAAAGAAAATCAGAATAAACTAAACTACCAGATAAAATTTGCAGTAGGAAAAAAAAAAATCCTTTCAAAATTCAAAATAAGGAACTAACATTATAAAAGTGCAGATCCTCTTTACAGCTGTTGGGCTGAAGAGATAAAGATCAAAAGAATCAGGAAAAAAAAAAAAAGTCCTAGAAGGAACTTCAAAGGTTCATGTTCCCCATTTTGATCCAAGACAGAATCCTGTACCTACAACATTGCAGATATAGCCTTTTACTGAGGATGACTATTTCACAGTTTCCACAGACAATCTATTCCTGTATTCCTGTATTCAATTAGCTTTACTCTTAGAGAATGTTCATATTTCTTAACTAAATTTTCCTTGCTGGAATGTAATACCATTTTTTCTTATATACTGAGGGCATGGAAAGTAGCTTATTTCCCTTCTCTTTACAACTGTTTCTTAATATTGGAGACTATTCTTATATTCCAACTTCAGTCATTTTTCTTCTATGAACAATAAATCTGGCTGTTTCTGTAGGTTATGATTATCAGACATCTGGTTGCTTCCCTGTAGGATCTCTCTAATTGTCCAATTTTTCTTTGAAATGCAAGGCCCAAAACTAGACTCCGTAGGCAGAGAAGGCTTTGCCGATCCCAAAGAATTATTCCATGTGGCTTGCAAAAAATATTTCTCTTTATACATCTCAGTATGATAGCCTTTTTCCAGTCACCTGGCATTAACAGCTCACTATCAGCTAGGAATTCAATATATGCCTTAGGCTTTTCCCTTTAGAGCTGCCACCCTGCCAGCTGTTTCCCATCTAGTATTTTTGCAGCTGATTATTCTGCCTCACTGAAGATCATTGTGTTTTTTTTTTTTCCATAATGAATGCCATCCTGTTTCTTTCAGACCACTTTGTCAATTTGTTGGTCCTGTTTTCTAAACCATTTTTTTATTTTGTTGTCTGTGAATTCAATAGATATATTTGCTATTCTGTCACCCAGGTTGTCAATGAAGTATGAAGACTATTGATTATTACCAGATCTACATCCCTTGATCGTCATATATCCTTCCAGTCTTAAAATGAACTACTACTCCCTGAGTGCAGTTCTTAAACCAGTATTGCACATGTCAGAATAGTTCTGTCTGTAACACTGCTTGCTTATAAAAATGCCTTGTGAGGCAATGTCAAAAGTACTTTTTAAGTTAGTCGTCTTCTTCTACTCTGTTTTTCATAAGGCCTTATTCTTAGAAGGAAATTGAATTGGATTTGTTCTTGACGAATATATGCTGGCTGATATTCATCTTCGTGTTACCTTTCAAGTTGCTAAAATTCTTAATTTCTTCTAGCATTGTTTCAGGAACTGAACGTAGGCTGAGTAGTTTATAATTCCTTGTCTCTTCCTTTTCCCACTTTCTAGAGATAAAGGTTGTGTTTGACCTTTTTAAATCTTCTGAAATGTCATTGCCCTCTCCAAATTCTGAAAGATAACCACAAAACCTTCTGACATTGTTGTAGTCAGTGTTTCATGTACTCTAAGGCAAATTTCCCAAGATTCAGTTGATTTGACAACACCTAATTAAGCTAGATATTCCCTCCTCAGTTCTTTCGCTGTTCTCACCTGATTTCTTGCCTCTCTGTTAAAAATGTTAGCTGCCTGATACCTACCGGGTAAATGGAGTAACCACCCTCTGATTTCTCCAGTACTAGTGAGATAGACTTGTGCTTAGGAAATCAATGCAGACTGGTCTTCAATGTTCTTGTATCTTCTTAAACCAAATTTGAACCTCTGCTTGCAGATACTTTTCATGCTCAGACAGAATTAATCTCTCTCCAGGTAGCCATCACAAAATTTTCTAAAGGCAGGCAGAAACTTCTATATGGTCTCTTATATGAAGTGTTGTTGGCTTTGGTTTTGTTTTTTTTTCCTCTTGTTTTTTACCTGAAATTCCATCACAAAAATAAAACTTATGTTTCTAAATTGTCATTAAAGGTAGGATTCGGACTGTGATTTAGATACCTCATTGTAGCGGCTCAATACACCTGCCTAAACATAAATGCTCAGGTCTTTCTGATACATGCTACAATATCCAGAAAACACAGGACTGGCACAACACAGTCTTCATATGTCAGTTCAATTCAGGTGTCTGGTACCATCTGAAATGTCCTACAACATCCTGCTTTACCTTCAGCTGCAAATTCAGAAGGTGACACGTCCTCCATATGTCTTCTGTCTTATCTGATAGCTCATGCAGATATCCCAGGTATGCCAGAATGTCTTAGATGGAGCTTGGCATCTATGTTTAGGCAACTGATTCCCCCCCACTATTATATATAATTAGACACCTATACCCTGTACATTAGGTGTCTCATTTACAACTTAAATCCCATCCCAGATTTCAGAATAATAGAATTATTACTGGTTGGAAATAATCCTGCTTCTCCTGAAAAGTGCTTGCATGCCCTTTCCTTCAGAAACAGTTACATGCTTATACACACATGATTCTTCTCCTGTATTCTTTAGTACTAGGGAAATTAAATAAGAACATCCCTCCCCCAGGCTGTTTCTAAGAGTTAATATTCTTGCTGCTCTTTTGTATACTGAAGTCATAATCCTCTATTTGTGACACCCAGACTGGTTGCAGTTGAAATAATTGCACTGTTACCAAACCTGATTAAGAGCTCACGTAGAGAAGCAGCTGGAGAAACAAACAAACTCTTAGAAATAAAGATTCTACTTCAACATTAATATCTTTGGTAATGAATATAGTATTAAAGCAAACTTGTTTTTAAACAGAATTGTTTTTTCCAAAGTTCTCCAAGATGTATGACTATTTTTTCAGCCATCATCAAAATTCTTTTTTTTTTCCATATTTCTATGTAAATATTTTTAATAAGAGAAAAACAAAACAGAGAATATGTATAATACAGTGAACAATAGGGCTTCTAATATATATTCTGAAGTGGCAGAAAAAAATCCTTGAGCTACAGTTACTGCTGGCATGCATTATTCCTGCTTCTGTTGCTGCAGATTAAAACAACCGAAAGTATTTTTCTCGTAATCCCTTTTTTCAGGTTAGTGACTCTTTTTTTTTGAGAAAGCATATGTTTTCATTCATGAATGATAAGCCTAAAATTAATCAGAAAAAAAAAGTGAAACAAAGTAAAACTAGATCACTTTAGTAGAAAACTGCAACAGAGAAAAAGATTTCTTAAATAGCATCCCAAAAACACTGCTTACTTTAGGGTGAAGGGAGTAATGTTGCCCATTTATCATCATATGTAAGTAATATTGGCAAGCCTATCTCTTGTATGCTGAGAGCACCACTAAACATTTGGTCACAGAGGTTTACACTAAAACCTTTTGGCAGCTTGCAGACATTTTAACCCAGAGGCAAGTATCTCTGTGTGACCACTAATGATTCTGATGCATGAAAAGCAGCGACCAAGCTGAAACAGTAAGAGAAGGAGACAGTGCTACTAAATTAGATGTAACTGTCAGATACTTGAAAGCATTGCTGATAGTTTCTGTAGTAGGTGTACACCCTAATTGTGAAGCCCGAGATCCAGCGTCCTAAGTGCATATGATTTATTTGTACTTAAAAAGTAAATCATGTTGATGTTCTGTGCATTACTTTGGCTAAATGGGTAAGTCAAGAGGAGATAAAGTCTGAGGTTTTGTTTGATCAGATGTGCTTAGCAAACAACTGTTAGAGAATTAAAGCTGGCAGTGACAATCTTCAACACTTAGCTGGACTGGCTGATCAAGTGTAATTAATGTATCTCATGTCATAGGTGGAATACAGCTTTAAATATACTGCATCCTCTAGCTGTAAAGCAATATTACATTTGTTATTTGAGAGAGAACTAGATTCAGCACTCCACCGAACAGCGAAAGGAGTCTGTTCCCAACACGGAGGAATTTACATTGCAGTCAGGTTAACTTGTTCCTGTTTCTTTGTTCCTTTCAGTTGTCAGTATCTTTGCTCCTCTGTACCGCTGTTACTGTCTCCTGCTTCTATGTCAGTACCGCTCCAGCTGCAGGAGATGTTTTGCAGACATGCACAAAGAACGAGTCCCAGGGATCCAAGAATACAAAGAAAAAGCAAAACGTGAAGGCAGGGAAAAGAGACAGAATCTAAAAAGTGTGGAAGAAAGAGGGCTGTTATGAACCATCTGTGTTTCATCTCTGCAAATTCATATTCTGGACGAGGCATTAAAGACAAACTTCCCGAATTCATAGCAACTCAAGCCATGCTGGACTCCCTCCCCTGTTGCTGGCCACCCCACAAGCACCAGGCTGTGTTTCTAGAAACTCCTGCAACAAAGAGTTTGTGTAGCAGCACCTAATCACTGTAAATCTGTACCCTTAAAATGGAATTATCTTCAAATATCTGTCCAAATTCCAGTATAAATCACAAGTTTTGTAGATTTATTTAAGAGGAATGAACCTCAGCATTCCTACCAGTGTATACAGGCAATGCAAAATTTCTAGTACTCAAGAAGCAATAGTGACCAATCTCCCTTCCTCAAACTTTGCAGCAGCGCCATAAAAACGTCTCTAATGGTGCCATGGAAAATCTTAAGTTTTATTTCTTTCATGAGATCTGTGTGCAATTGAGTAAGGAAATTAAAATGTGGAACAAATTTCAGCCTATTGACTGCATTGTCAGTCAATTAATATTGCCACACCTTTATTAGGAGCATGTTTTGGCTATGGAACACTTACAGAGAAGTAATAATCTGAACTCATTTTGATCTGAAAAGTGTAAAATCCTGAGTCTGTAGTAGATCTTAATTTCTCACTTCCTGGTACAACAACATGAAATTATTAGGTCAAACCTTAACACACATTAAATTGAATTAAATTGACTTTGTACAGATGAAATAAAATATTTTAAGTTCTACTCCAAACTTTATATCAAGCTTAAGAAATGCTTCGTCGTTGCAGCCAGCTTGTTCACATGTACTTTAATTGCTCCCTTGGGATCTTGTAGCGTGTCTTTAATTTGCGATTGCTGGCCCTGACAGTCAATGGTGCCTTTTAAATTTGTGACTTCTGGCACTGCCAAGAGAACATTTATCATTAACTTTCCTATCACTGCTTTCATTTTGAGCCTTCTGTTAGTTTCTCCTTTTTTCATTTAATTTTTATCAAACTGAAACAAAACAGCTCATCAGTGGTTACAAAATAAGGGTTATGGCTATGCTAGCAAATAGTGCAGTCCAGTAAGAGTAGATCTGTAGAGTGAAATAGTTGCTGCCAGGGACATGATGTCTATATTATATACATTTCGGAGTGTTTATTTCGTTCTAGCTGTAACGGTTCTGTGGACTGTATTTCTGTTAGATGAAGTCCTGGAGTGCATCTTTTCACTTGCTGCAGTTTAATTGGAAAGCAATGCAGTTTGTGCCTGCTGCCTGAGACGTGACATGAACCAAAGCACCGCAGGTGCAGGCACTGCAAGATTCACTTCAAAAATCTCACTCCCGATGCAAACCAAAATGCTAAAGTAGCACACCCAAGGATTTAATGCATATAGGGCCACTATGAGGCAAAAATACCTGGGGAAAAATGTTCTTTTTTTCAGAAGACACAACATCCCATGATTCTTGATCAAACGGTAGTAACTCATTGCACCCATTTTTAAAAAGGGTAGAAAGGAGGACCCTGGGAACTACCGACCTGTCAGCCTCACCTCTGTGCCTGGCAAGATCATGGAACAGATCCTCCTAGAAGCAATGCTAAAGCACATGGAGGACAGGGAGGTGATTCGAGACAGCCAGCATGGCTTCACCAAGGGCAAGTCCTGCCTGACTAACCTGGTGGCTTTCTACGATGGAGTAACTGCATCAGTGGACAAGGGAAAGGCAATGGATGTCATCTATCTGGACTTCCAAAAAGCCTTTGACACGGTCCCCCACAACATCCTTCTCTCTAAATTGGAGAGATATGGATTTGATGGGTGGACGGTTCGGTGGATAAGGAACTGGTTGGATGGTCGCAAACAGAGGGTAGTGGTCAACAGCTCGATGTCCAAATGGAGACTGGTGACAAGTGGTGTTCCTCAGGGGTCCATACTGGGACCAGTGCTGTTTAATATTTTCATCAATGACATAGACAGCGAGATCGAGTGCACCCTCAGCAAGTTTGCAGATGACACCAAGCTGAGTGGTGCAGTTGACACGCCTGAGGGACGGGATGTCATCCAAAGGGACCTGGACAGGCTGGAGAGGTGGGCCTGTGCAAACCTCATGAGGTTCAACAAGGCCAAGTGCAAGGTCCTGCACCTGGGTCGGGGCAACCCCCGATATCAATACAGGCTGGGAGATGAGGGGATTGAGAGCAGCCCTGCGGAGAAGGACTTGGGGGTACTGGTGGATGAAAAGCTGGACATGAGCCAGCAGTGTGCGCTTGCAGCCCAGAAGGCCAACCGTATCCTGGGCTGCATCAAAAGAAGCGTGGCCAGCAGGTCGAGGGAGGTGATTCTGCCCCTCTACTCGGCTCTGGTGAGACCCCACCTGGAGTACTGCGTCCAGCTCTGGAGCCCTCAGCACAAGAAGGACATGGAGCTGTTGGAGCGGGTCCAGAAGAGGGCCACAAAAATGATCCGAGGGCTGGAGCACCTCTCCTACGAGGACAGGCTGAGAGAGTTGGGGCTGTTCAGCCTGGAGAAGAGAAGGCTGCGGGGAGACCTTATTGCGGCCTTTCAGTACTTAAAGGGGGCCTATAGGAAAGATGGGGACAGTCTTTTTAGCAAGGCCTGTTGTGACAGGACAAGGGGTAATGGTTTTAAACTAAAGGAGGGTAGATTTAGGCTAGATATAAGGAAGAAATTTTTTACAATGAGGGTGGTGAAGCACTGGAACAGGTTGCCCAGAGAGGTAGTGGAGGCCCCATCCCTGGAAACATTCAAGGTCAGGTTGGACGGGGCTCTGAGCAACCTGATCTAGTTGATGATGTCCCTGCTCACTGCAGGGGGGTTGGACTAGATGACCTCTAAAGGTCCCTTCCAACCCAAAGCATTCTATGATTCTATGATTCTATGATTCTATAACTCCAAAATGTCCAGCCTGTGTTCAAGGTGCTGTTCAGCTGTGTGTAGAGGCATGCAACGGTACTGAGAAACTTGTTTAACTCGGTGTCCTGGTTTCGGCTGGGATAGAGTTAATTTTCTTCCTAGTAGCTGGCATAGTGCTGTGTTTTGGATTTAGTATGAGAACAACGCTGATAACACACTGATGTTTTAGCTGTTGCTAGGTAGTGCTTACCCTAGTCAAGGACTTTTCAGCTTCCCATGCCCTGCCAGGTGCACAAGAAGGTGGGAGGGGGCACAGCCAGGACATCTGACGCAAACTGACCAAAGGGCTATTCCATACCATATGATGTCATGGTCAGTATATAAGCTGGGGGGAGTTGGCTGGGGGGCAGCAATTGCTGCTCGGGGACTGGCTGGGCATCAGTCGGCAGCTAGTGAGTGGTTGCATCACTTGTTTTTCCTGGGTTTTGTTTCTCTCTCTCTCTCTCGTTTTCCTTTTCATTACAAAGTGTATATATTATTATTAATATAATATTATAATATAATAATATTATTAATAATTATTATTATATTTCAGATATTAAACTGTTCTTATCTCAGCCCACGAGTTTTCTTACTTTTGCCCTTCCCATTCTCTCCCCCATCCCACTGCGGGGGGAAGGGTGAGCGAGTGGCTGTGTGGTGCTTGATTGCCCTCTGGGGCTAAACCACAATGCTCAGTATTTGGTGGATGGTGTTTTGCTCTGCCTTTGGGATGCTGGTGGATGTTTGGTAGGCAGCACCAGAAAGCCATCCTGCAAGATACAGTTATTAAGCAAACTGAGCAGCTAGGGAACTCTGAATCTCCAAGATCTATTGAAACTGAATTCAGGGTACTCAGCTTGAAATAGAAAATGACTTTGTGGTGTGCTTAACAAAAAAGGTACGATAATGTGACAAGCATGGAATGACCTGTCTACCGGTTTGATTTTCTGATAATCTGCTGTCTGGGTACTTTCTGAGCAGGAAATTGCATCTGTGTCAATATATTCTGTAGACGTCTTATTTGTCCAGTAACTCCTGAACCCATTTAGAATTTTACCACCCAAACGGAGTATGTGGCAATGAGTCAAATACTGAATATCTACTTTTTAAAGTCACTACTTGATTTGATGCCTTCTGGGTTTCGCAACATAGGATATGCCTACCTTAGCAAGCAATACAGTGCAATGGAAGTGAATATGTAGAATGAAACGATTCGTGCTGATGACCTGATACCCTACAATATGCATTTGAAGGGGTTTTACTTCAAGGTAACTGTAGTCTGGTTCCATGAACACCTGTTAGTGGCTGGATCATTTTAGGTGAGTATCTGGAGTGCATCTTTCCATTTATTTTCCTTTTAAAGGAATCTATTTTGTGTGCACTGAAGCCGCTCTGTAGTGTGAACCGAAGTGGATATTTGCTTCAAGTGTTCTCCAGATCGAAACAAGGCACTGACGTGGATTCACATTGCTAGTAAGAGTTCCCTACTCTTCTCTCTGCTATTCATCATTTTACAGATCTTCTTCACATTTCCTCAGTAATTTCTTTTCCAAGCTGAAGAGCCCTAGTTTATCTGTTTCCTCCTTGTATAAAAGTATTCCATGCTTTTTATCACCCATGTTGCCTTCTTAAGTCTATTATCTCCTTGGGAACTGAACTGCAAAATTCAAATCCTTCACTGCTAAGAGAGCTCTCTGACTGTGCTATAGCAGGGCTAAACAAGGAAATTGCTCTGCCAGACTCGTGGGACCACGGGGTCAGTCCCTGGAACTGAAGGCTCATCATGTTCTTGTTCCTTATGTTGGCACACGGTCACTGTGGAGGACAAGCCTTGTTCAAATATAGGGGCAAAGTGGAGGAGAAGTGGAAGGAGGAAGTCAGGAAACTGGCAATTTGCAGGACTAAAGGAATAAAAAAACTGGCAAGGGGGAATTTGAGTAAATTAATGATAAGGGAAATGGGAAAGACAGAGCAGGAAGGTTTAAGTCACACATTTCCTTCAGAATTTGGAGGAAAAGGCAGTGTTCCTCTGCAAATATCTGTCAAATAGACTGAGAAAATAGAATCCTGCTTGCACAGCTGGTTGTCTTAGGTTGTATCTATTCATTGTTTGCTTTGAGGCAGAGCAAAAGTTCTGGGCAGAGCCCCCAGGTCATTCCCACTTGCTGCACATTAGAGAGCTGGGTCACAGAGCTGTTTGCATTTTCAGAGGAAACCGACAAAATCTTCAAAACTTACCCCCTCCAAAAAGGTCCACTCCAGGTGCAAGCCAGATACACTCCGACCCTTCTTGGAGAGTTAGGGTTCCTTACCAATGACCGGTCCTTTGGATCAATCAGTTCCCACATGCCTGGTGGGAGCACTCAGTCCAGGGGACTAGATTAAATCTTATCTGAGGTAAAACTCCTGTACCATATACATCATTGCAGGGGCCTCAGCGCCACGTCTTTTGATCTGCTGATCCTCTTCTGTTGCTCCAAATTACTTGCTAACATGTACATAGCCTGCAAAACTAACTGATAATTAGCTTGAACATCCAACGCGTCTTAACATTTAGTGCAGAGCTCATTACGGTTTCACAAATCATTTGTGACATTTGCTTTCCTTTGTTTATATACAGCAAAAAAAGTGACTTGTAAAAGACCAATAGACCCCTGTAAACAGGGTCTGGAAAGGCTGTAAAGCCGCATGCTCAAATGTTAGGAAATGTCAGCATTACGGTTGCAGAGGTGCCTAGCAGTCACAACTGCAAGTCAAGTCAATCAGAGCAATATGACATACAATAACTGTTAATGCTATTAAAAATCAGGTTCTACGTAGCTTTAAGAAAAATGTGGTGTAAAATTTGGATGGCTTTCCTTTCTCTTTAACAAAGTACTTATTACTGTTAGTTCTCTAGCACTTTTGGAGCAACTCTGCTGTCAGGGATGTGTGCATATATTGTGGCATAGACATATGTGTATAGCTCTGTGAGTTTTACCATCTTAGTCACTGGTAATCCACACCAAATTGCAATCAGAGCATTTCTGAATTACAGCCAAACTATTGCAGGACTGAGAATAGTCCTAAATAGAAATCAAGCTGTACTGGCTGTCCTGCTGTGATCGTGTCTGCCCCCCAAATGGAGCGGTGCACTAAGGCAGGGAGCACGTTGCTGCTGGGTCATGGTTTTGCTGTTTTTCTGCAGCACCGTACACAGGCTCCACTGGCACTTCCCATGCTGAGCCGATAGTTTCTGTTTCAGTAAAAACACACCTTTTAAAGGGACTCCCAAACTTTGTCCATTGTCTTCATGCTTAAAAATGTGATCTTCCTTTCAGATGAATTTGTCTAATTTCATATTCTAGCTGGAACAAGGGGGAGAGAAGAGGGAAACAGACACAGATTTGATATTCTCAGATTCACTCTTATGTCCTGATATTTTTTCCAGCACTAATATTAGCTGAACTGATAGTATCATCATGTCAAGTTTTCAATCTGTGTTTACAGACGTAACGTGGAATTCTTCTTAATGTTGCCTAGCAGTGAGATTAAACATGGCTAAGTGAGTCAAATGTATTGGCTTGCAGTTCTCCTGTTGTCTGTAATTTGCTATTTGCTCTAATGTTCCTGTGACTGACTGTGCTACAGTGGACACAAATTGAAAATATACACACCCAAGTTTAACTAAGTACTTATTTGGCTTTAATGGTTTTTTGGGGTAGTAAAATACAATGTAAGTCAGGTTAGGAAAGGTCTTTTAATAAGAATTTTAAAATGGTACAGAAAGATAATGTGTTTTTTCAGACACACTTCTAAAAAGGTGCTTAAATAAATCTTTTGTGTAGGTTTTATCTGTTTATGTACTTTTGGAACAGAAAAATAAATCAGATGATTCTGAATACCTTTGTAGGTCAAGTAAAAGACATCTAAATACTTTTTGTGTGGAGGAGATGCTCTCCAATATCCAAGAAATGTCTGCTATCCCATTTTAATTTGCCTTAGTAAATTGACTCCTTTGTTAGTTGATTGCATAATAGTTATTTCTGCTCAAACTGTTCTCCTCTTTTAAGGAGTGTTTGCAGATGGTATAGGCATGTTGATTTTTTGATGACATATAAACTGAATTCCTTTCATAAAAAGGTAACTTAAAGATAACATTGTGGTAAACACACTCAATGCTAAAATGTCAGGTTTCTTTGGAAGATAGGGCAATCTTAATTGCCTTGTCATTGTGAACATTCAGCTATAATCATTAAAAAAACATGTTTTGATTTTGGGGGTTTCTTCCCATTTTAATCATTTTAATGTGAGTAAGTTCAGCAATCCATGCTGAAAGGAAATCAAATTCATAGAAAAATATATGTTACATCTGTTGGTATAACAATACATAATCCAGGTGTCAGATTGTATTTTAACAAGATGCTACAAGAAGTTATCTCTAATAAGAAATAGTTGGTATGTCAAGAATTACAGAAATTTTCTTGAACAACTGTTTTCTGTCTTTTTTTTTGTTTTGAAATATTTATTTATTTGTTGCAAAAAAAATCTGATTAAAAATCTTCTATAACATGAAATTGCCACTTAAGTCTGCTTTGTTAAAGCACATGCTTTTTTTATTATATGCCTCTGTTCTTCACATAAATCTCAAGCCATGCCACCCCAGTTTCATCAGCGACACCAGTCCTAAAACCCAGCTGGTCTTCTGTCACTTTTGTCATCTCTTTGCATGCCTCTGCAATGCACTGAATATGTTCCCAGTGAAACACACAGCCATCTGCCTATGCTAACACAACAGGAAAACCTCTTGTCTTCTTGTTACTTGAAGCAAATCTCCTACCAGATCGCTGCTTCCTTGTTTGTGCAAAAAGTGATTTGAAAAGGAACAAAATACCCCCAAGTTATTTCCTCCTAGTGTTTTCCAAGCTTGTCTATTCTTGATCCAAAGATTTCATGTTCCCAGTGTGGATAGTCCTCCTGTCACCAGGGACTACACTGCCGCTTGAATAGCAAATTATTATTACCTTGAGTGAGTCTGTACTACATGTAATTCTAAATCAACCTCCTAATCTTCACAACAGTTGTATGTGCAAAAGTTTACCAACAGGCCCTGGTATAGGTGATGTGTACCATCCAAGCCACGTCATATTTTGTTGTGCGTTGCTTTTTCTCGTACTCGCAAAATCAGTAACAACCAACCAATACCAATAAAACAAGTCATGTACCGTAATACTGTGGATGGAATCACCTGTATTTATGTTACAAAGATTCAGTAGTTCTCTGGTAGAGTTAAGTGAAGGACTATTATTATCGGAGACTGGCAAATCTCGCCAAAACAGAAAAGCAGGATGTCAAGTTAGGCCCAAATAGGTAGTTATTCAGGAAGACAGTGGTACCCCAGAGCTCAGGAGGTAGACCTCATTTGTTTTCAGAAAAGTGGCTATGGAGCATCTGAAAAAAATGTATGTGGTAGGGAGGGATAAAATTTAGATTTGAAGGAGCAGTAGGAGTAGATAGATGTCTTGGAGAAGATCTACAGAGGCGCTAGCTATTCTGCTGCCACAGAGACATCCACAACTGTCACCACTTTAGGATACAGACTAAGCAGCCATTAGGGACAGACCCCTTCCTTAATGGACACATGTTCACTGTCCAAAAGTGGCATGTAGAAGAGCAGTATTTGCTGTTGCAGTGCATAAATGTCCACGTAACAGAGGGACGTAGAGGCTAGGTCTTTGTCTGCCTTTGAAATTCATGTCTGAAGGGGACCTGTGTGCAACAGCTGCCTTTGATCCCTACTCTTGTAATGGGAAAAATCTACTTCTAATAGTCAGGCTATCATCTCGGATGGATAGCTAAAGTATTTTGAGAGCTAGGGTATGGTAAAAGAGAAGGGAGTCAATGAGGGGATAGCCTGACTTCATCTGATCCAAAGAAGAAAAGTTCATGCTACGATGAAGGAATTCTCTCACTATACAAAAAAACTATTAAATACATGCTTCAGCATACATCCTATGTAAATCTTAGAGTAACCACTGAAACTATTCTTTTTCAAAAAGCAGTGTAGTTTCAAATAAGTATTTTAATTTTTATTTTATCCACTTTTCAACATTAATCTATTTTATTTTTTTCAGTTTCTGATATTTTATATAATCAATTATATTACATCTAATTAGGTGTTTACGTGCAAGTAATCAGAGGAGTAGACCTTTTAATGACAAAGTAATTATGAAGTTATTGTGTTGTACAATAACATAGTCATCTTCATTAGAACTACCCCATGATGTATGCCTAAGCAAAATTTCTTTTGAAGTTCAATATTTTCATAATTTCAAAATGTCAAGAATAATTAGTCTAAGTTATAGTTTTCATTGGCTTAGAAATACAAAATGCTTACAAAATCTGGACATGAAACTGTATAGATGAGTTTCATTTTGATTTCCTACCAGTTCTGTAAGCAGAAAGACCCTTGACACAGCTTCATGTTTTTTGTCTTTTTAAACTTTGGGGTTTATGTAGTTAAAAATGTCTTTCAGGAGGGTAAAGTTTGCACCAAAACTTGAAGCATTGTCAGCACTCAAAATCATGAAATAGTTTACTGATGTTATAGCATTTTATTTAGAAAACAAGCTGCACTGAGCTGCAGGACAAAGCGGAGTGATACGTATCTGTTTGTTCACACCTGCTTTGTAAGTGCAGCAATGCAATGTAATTCTCAGAGTAGTTGTAACCAGTGATGCTTCACAGCAGCTTCAAAGAGCAGTTCCAAACCAGCCCGCTAGCAGATGGGCTTGCTGACTTGATCAGCAGACAAGCCTCAAATCCCTGCAGTCACATCTTCTTGTTTGGTTCCTACCAACTACTATATTTCATACCATGCTCACAGTTGACTAAAATTTACAGCAAGTGATTAGTGTTGATGAATGTTTCTTATTCCTAATACTTTGCTGCACAGCCTTATTACATCTCCATTGTGGTGATTCAAGCAAACTTTTTAATTATAGCTTTGAAAGGAAATTATGATTTGGACTGAAATCTCCATTTTATAACACATACGAGATTTGAAACATGCAGGGTTGTAGCTTTGTTCTAAANAGTTATTGTGTTGTACAATAACATAGTCATCTTCATTAGAACTACCCCATGATGTATGCCTAAGCAAAATTTCTTTTGAAGTTCAATATTTTCATAATTTCAAAATGTCAAGAATAATTAGTCTAAGTTATAGTTTTCATTGGCTTAGAAATACAAAATGCTTACAAAATCTGGACATGAAACTGTATAGATGAGTTTCATTTTGATTTCCTACCAGTTCTGTAAGCAGAAAGACCCTTGACACAGCTTCATGTTTTTTGTCTTTTTAAACTTTGGGGTTTATGTAGTTAAAAATGTCTTTCAGGAGGGTAAAGTTTGCACCAAAACTTGAAGCATTGTCAGCACTCAAAATCATGAAATAGTTTACTGATGTTATAGCATTTTATTTAGAAAACAAGCTGCACTGAGCTGCAGGACAAAGCGGAGTGATACGTATCTGTTTGTTCACACCTGCTTTGTAAGTGCAGCAATGCAATGTAATTCTCAGAGTAGTTGTAACCAGTGATGCTTCACAGCAGCTTCAAAGAGCAGTTCCAAACAAGCCCGCTAGCAGATGGGCTTGCTGACTTGATCAGCAGACAAGCCTCAAATCCCTGCAGTCACATCTTCTTGTTTGGTTCCTACCAACTACTATATTTCATACCATGCTCACAGTTGACTAAAATTTACAGCAAGTGATTAGTGTTGATGAATGTTTCTTATTCCTAATACTTTGCTGCACAGCCTTATTACATCTCCATTGTGGTGATTCAAGCAAACTTTTTAATTATAGCTTTGAAAGGAAATTATGATTTGGACTGAAATCTCCATTTTATAACACATACGAGATTTGAAACATGCAGGGTTGTAGCTTTGTTCTAAATGTGGGAGCAGCGGGAAGTTGAAAGTTTGATGATAATTGGTGCCTCAAAAATCTAAGATCTAAGCAATAACTAAAAGGATTTCTCAAACTGTAATCCAAATGGCCAAAATTAGCTGTAATTAGTAATATTTTTAATTGTCACTGTAATTTATCTGTGATGAAAATCTCAGTTTTATTTTTTCTGCTTTATTGATGGCAATTTTCAGACGAGTATTCTTCAGGTATCATTTTAAAAGAGCATTTCAGTACAAACCTCAGGGAATAGTCTCATTCTTTGACTCTTTCAGAGGCAGTTAATTTGCTTGACATATTGTGCAAAGAGATAAATCCCCTCATTAAGGAAAATAAACCCAATCACCATATTCCTACTTCTCTGTATACCAGTACAAACTTCTCATATGGGACCTGGGTTAGGAATCTTATAATTTGCAGATATCCGGAGAAGAGTTGGTGATCAGTTGTTGATCACTGGAAAAGAAGAAATTATAAATTTTTTTTAATGCATGCTCATATGAATGATACCTAAAAATGATCACAATATGAATGTGACAGGACATCTATATTTCCTGTTTTCTGTGGCAAAGAATGACAAATGAAAGTTTCGCCAGTGCCAAAGGGAGCCCGCTGAAACTTAGGCTGGGTAACAATCTGTCCAACACCTAAATGATGATTATGATTATGATTGTTGTTGTTGTTGTTGACAAACATTTAATTCAGTAAGAGTAGGTATGTAGGTCAACAAAAACTGTATGACAGATTTGATCTAACCTGGGAATCATTTATGCTATGAAAAAAAAATCAGAGCGATAAAATGAAGGAAGGAAGGAAAATTATTATTTTTCTCGTTTGGCTACCAAATAACAAAATCTGGTGTTCCCACATTAGAGCATGATCTTTGATATAGCTGATATTCTTTAGACACTCTACAGATAAAATAGTAATTGTAAACTCTCAGCAACTTTTTTTTTTTCCATTTAAATGGAATAAAGACTGGTTAGGAACCTTACCTGCAGTTTTCTGGTTAACATATTGCTAATGAGAAGGGGAGAGTGGACAGTTTGGCCTTTAATGTTTTGTATAGCTTGGTTTATTCTTGAGGAAAAAAATA
>VYZW01019865.1:6505-46283 GCA_013401315.1 Balaeniceps rex
CCATGAACTCTCTGCTTCATTATATTAACTCCATATTTTAGATGGGAGGTAATCCCATTTTATAATGGGAGATGACTAGTTGTGATGACTCTTTGCAGATTTTTTTTCAACAAAGAGTCCTTGATCTTGTTATCCCTACAGTTTAACAGCACTGAATTTGCCGGTCTTAAAATCATGCTACAAAGCCTATCTGTTTATCCAGCCTTTCTCCAAGGAGATTCTATAAAAGAAGACCTATAAGAACTTGCCTATGGCAAATGAATATGCTTTCCTCAATATCTGCAGTATGTCTTACTCTTTTCCCCTCTTCCTAGAGGGACAAATGCAAGAATGCTGTGACATCTGAGGTAGCTTAGGTTGTTTTCTAAAGAAATTGTCAAGGTTTTGTAAAAACAATCCGTTTAAATAACATATTGCTTAAGAAAAAAAAAAGAAAGTTTTGCTTTTGTATACTTAAATTTCGGATGTTTATCACTGAATCAATATTTATTTCAGTATTATCAAAATTGCTCACTGAACAACAATCCATTTCAATGGAATAAGAAAGAGTACCTTTCTTATTGCAAAGGTTGTTTGCCTTCTTTCAGCATTGTTAAATATTCATTTTACCCAAGAAAGTTTCTAAGCATGACTCTCTTGCCTAATAGTTGTGAAAAAGTAGAAGCCTCAATTCCAGTCCCATATCCAAAATCATGTATGTGTGCCATATTAACCAGCTATCAGAGGAGGAATATCTTTCTCTCTTAATACCATGCAAAACAGAACAGTTTCAAAAGGTGGATGTAAGAACGTAACCTTCAGGGTCAGCATCCTTGTATCCCATTTGAATATAAACACATGCATCAGTTTTTATTTCAGTTCTTACAGTCTGCTCATTATTATATTAAACATGAAGACTTACTGCGTGGGTCCCAAATTCCTGCAGATAGAAGATAAGAAGTCAAACAAGTTCCTGTGGAGAACCTTTGGATGCTGCTAAATTGTGATAAAATTGTTTTATTGGGGTACTTAAACTCTTGATTTTTTTAACTTAGACATCAAAAATTTTAAACCGGGTTATGCATGAATAATACTGTAGTTAATGGGAATTATGCTGCAAAAAACTGGATTTTCTCTTTTCTTCATGTAGGGAGAGTGGAAAGTNCCTAAATGAAAATTACTAACCTCTTTGCCTAAAAGAAAGACATAATAACTTATTTATTTCAGACAACTTATTTTAGAACTCAGGGTTTCGAAGGAGAAAAATAATTTTAACTGCAAAAAAGCACACAGACTTCCTGCAAAAAGATTTCTATTTGCCAGCTATAAAGGCTGCTACAAGTAGTGTCTAAACCTGAAAAAATAAAATATTGTACAGCATTTCAGAGCTTTTATACTGTGATTGTAAAATATCTGGGAGGTTTGCCAGACTCAGTCAAAAGAAGAACACAGCATTTTCTCATCACTAATAACAATGACCTGAAGTCACGTTGAAGATTGTAAGGTCAATTTCCCTCTTAAATCGAAAAAAGAAAATAGGAGAACAGATGTGGGTAGTTGCTTCTGTATTTATAAATTGCATGACAGCTGGGTTAGACTATATGATCTCCAGTTTCTATGCATTTAAGGTGTTTTTACTGAATCATTTATACTAATCAGATAAAAGTGTTAAGGTGCATTTTTAAGTTATTATACAACATAGATGAAGTAGCCAGTTTCATGGTGTACATTTAATATTGAACATTTTTCTTCATTAAATACGTTCAGATAAGTTTACCAACTGGAATGCAGATTTCAAGGAGAATTTTCTGGGTTTGAACGATCAGTTCTGAATTTACACAGAATACAAGCATATGATGATGAAATTAGTACATTTTAAACAAAAGTGTAAATTACCCAAAGTGTTACTCAAAACTACCTGCTACTAGATATTTGTTTACTTGGTGGGTTTTGGGGGTTTTTTTAGTTTACAATTGCAGCAATAGTAGCTGTGTAACCAGCATCCTGATAACATGTATTCCATCATTTTAGCAGCATATTATTCTAGAAATAGAAATTTTTACGCATAAGGATATTCTCACTCTGCCTTATTTCATACATTAAACTGACCATTTTATCAGATACATCATTTCTTGTTACTGACTCATTATGTCTGTGTGCTGAAACATGATTTGCACAGGCTACACACCAATATTTTTGGCTACTATTTCTTTACATTAAAATGCCAACCATCTGCTTGTGGATGACAGCATCTAGGCAACTCTTTCCTTTAAGTCCCATCATTTTATTTGTAATCCCTTATTGGGTGAAGC
Organism: Balaeniceps rex; assembly: GCA_013401315.1. Lineage (NCBI taxonomy): Eukaryota > Metazoa > Chordata > Aves > Pelecaniformes > Balaenicipitidae > Balaeniceps > Balaeniceps rex. The sequence continues at coordinate 8,797 of VYZW01019865.1, forward strand.
ATGTAAATCACATTCCACTTCTTTATGCTGTGCAATTCATTTCATCTAACTTACAGGTTTTAATATTAGACATAGTAACCTACTGAGTCTAGATCTAGGAAAAGAAAAAGGAACCTCATGAGAGTAGTTTATATGAAACATCCTAAATGTCTATCACAGAATGAGAAAATCTTTGACGATGCCTTCTGTCTCCTTGACATAAGGAGAGACTAGGTGAATAGTTAGACGTAAAGGATTAACTTCTAACACTTACATTGGAGTACCAAGCAAGAGCTTAGAAGAGAGGTCTCAATTAACTAATACTAAGAGCTAGACCATTTTCTAATCTTCAGCAAACACAGACAAGCATTTGATGCATAGTTGTTTCTCTAACCTATGTCATGTATACATCAATTATTTCAGAAAACTATTTTGGTGAATACAGTAAAATACTTTTAATATTTACCAAACAGCAATGGATGGAGATGTGACTGTTCAGAAGGGGTAAAGAGAAGTAGAATGAATCAGTTTTAGCATACAGTATTCTCTCTCCCCTGAGTTTTAGAAAAATTGGCAAGATAAGTTAAGGAAGCCCTCAGGCAGCTTAAACTTGTGCAGTCAGCCTTTACACAGCAGATTGTCCTAAGTCTCTCTGACCTTGGCAATTTTACAAGGGTCACATTTACATGTGAGTGGCCTGCTTCTGAATGACAACTGAAATGCTTAGAATTTAGACAAAAATATATATATATATATTTGTTTTCACAGTACTGTGCACAATATAGTACTCATTTTTTATAAGGTGCATTTCAATAATGAGTGCTCATTTATTATGGACAGTGCAAGGAAAAGAGTCCCATGCACGGACAGATCAAGTTCCCAGGTGCAGCACCATGAGCACAAAGCCCTTGAGCCCACCAAAGGTGATAGCTTTGTTCCCTCACTCCATCTCAGCAGCTGCAGCCTCTACGGAAGATGGAGGGCAATGAGAGATCCTTGGGTCCCTTGATAAGACCAGCAGTGGCAGTTCCTCCTACTGCAGACCTGTCAGCCTCCTAACTGTGCTGCGTTGGCTCAGCATTCCTATTAGGGCCTCTGGGCGCTACAGTAAATAGTGAGCATTAAGGGATATAACATGCTGCAAAGTCTAACAGTGTTCATGCGTCACTAATTACCATAATGAGAAACTTGCGGCACATCAGCCAAGAAGAATTTGCATTGATTGTTTTTTCCCATTCTCCAGCTAGAATAGGAAGAATTCCCATGACTCTGCTCTTGACCTTGAGGGCTTCTTCTGCTCCTTCTGTGTGTAGATATTCCTTATAGGTGCAGGTAAGGTGGATGAATAAACAGGGATTTAAACCTAGAAATGCCTAGTCTCCTGATAGGCTTTCATACTGAATGTATACATAAATTCTAGTTGTGGCTACCAGAGAAAGAAACGTTGAAATTTCATCTGATCTCAGTTGGCACAGACACATTGAAGAGCAACTGCCATTTTCAGGTTCTGCCCCTAATTCACTGTAAGACCCTGCTGCATGTTAGCTATTGATTTTAGGCACTTCTGCTGTTGATTACAAATAGAGACTCAGGAAGCCTGGATTCCTACTCTGCTAATACAGAGTAATAAATAATATTAGAATTACTTGAAGATTAAACATTCCTGAAGTACCACTATTAGCTACAAAAACTTCTAAACAGCAGGGTGTTTTGTTGAAACTTCTCTTCTGTGCTGAACCTATGTTTACTGGAGACAAAGCAACAAAGAAGGTTTCTGGAGCACAAGATACTATACTGAAAGGCCTCCCAGGTCATTGATTCCTGTCCCCTGCTCTAATATGCATTTCCTGCATCCTATAATCCCATTCAAAAATGTATTAAGCTCCACTTTAAAGCTACTTAAGTTGTTTCCCTCTATTACTCTTATTGGAAGGCAGTTCCAGACAGGTGGAAGGTGGCTAGACAGTTGTATTGATCTCTAAATTCCCTGGAAATTCTATTTATAAAACGTTAAGCATTTTGTTAAGGATTTCCAAGTGGGTGTTTCTAATTGCTCAATACATAACAATTGTTCTGCTGATAACAATCCTCTGTGTGTTTCATTTATAATGATCCATTTAATTTTCTTTGTAATAATAGCATATTACTATTTCATGCAGCTGTGACATGCACTTTATGAGTGTTTCACTGTTTTTTAAACATAATTGACTCAGTCCTTTGAGCTGCCAAGCACCTTATCTCTGATTCAGTGAAAGAGACTTAAGCAATACCCTAAGGTAAGCACTGTATCCAAGGTCCTTGTTTCAGGTAGGCATGCTTCTTTTTTTAGTCATGTATTTGAAGTTCTCTGTCTCTGTGCACATATCTGATTAATACAAAGTACTTAGTATAGCATTTCGAAGATCATCATGTGTTTGGTTTTACTGTATCTCTAACAATTATAGCATACCTTTTTAAAGTTTTACCCTTAACTATGAAGGCCACATTCTGGTTTCAGTTATCTGAGTTTAAATCTGGATTAAAAAGTGAAAAAGAAATTGCTCTGGAATTCATTTCTGTTTAAAGAAAAGTAAAATTTAGCCCTACTCTTTTTAAAGAGCCTGAACATAAGAGGGAAACTAAATACCATGTATGGTAGCAGTGTGTTCACTTCCTGTAGTCACACTTGCTGTCATGACCCATTTGACTTTGCTCATCGACTCTGAAGTGTGGTTACAATGATGTCATGTAATCAGCAGAGATCTCCACTGCAGTATCCCTATGGAAGTAGGTTCTTACTGCTCTGTTGTGTCTTAGCTTTAAGGATCAAAACTGATCCAGCATTTGGTCTGGCCTCATGTTTGAAGGAAGCAATACTCTTACACACACAAAATTTTTTTAAGAGAAAACAAAAGTTAAGAATGCTATCAGGAAACAACTAAACTTACATATCAAACTTCTGTGCGGGTATATTCTGCGTCTCACTGGCATATAGAATACCTGATGATTTTGACTGTTCCCTTTCTATATCTGTCTCTGACACTGCTACCATTATGCATTATTAAGTGAAAACCTGACCCTTTTGAAGTTAATGGAAAAAGCCTTCCTAATTTTAATGTGAGTTATTATCTCTCAGTAAGGTTACTGCATGGATTGAATCTTTGTGCTACCAGCAAGCGCTGTCCCTTGACTTGAAAAGAACTCTGCAAACATGTAGATGTTCTTGTTATTATATCCTGCTAAAGGATGTGAACATTTTACTTTAAAAACAGCCTTAAAAACATAACAGCTAGTAATGTATCTCATTGGACTGCTGTGAGATCATTTGTACAGTACAAATTAATATTTGTACTGTGAAGCACCTTTGGATCTTTGGATGAAAGATGATGTGTTTAAATGCAAAGTATTAAAATTCATCTCTGCATGGAATTTTTTAAGAAAAAAGAGGTGAGCAATTCAGTTTAATTAGTCAACTAATAAAAAAATTAAAAATGCTTAACAATCTGCAGTTTACATTTCTCAATGGAAACCAATATTATGCTTAGATTATAGTCAGGATAATATTATTAGTAGAATGACTGACTCAAATTAGTCATGACTGAAAACCTGATTACCACAAGGGATCATGCTGCTATCATAGACTTCACATACCATTCCTTTTATCTTCTTATTACAGCACCAAATTTCACAGAAACATAGAATCATAGAATGGTTTGGGTTGGAAGAGACCTTAAAGACCATCTAGTTCCAACCCCCCTGCCATGGGCAGAGACAACTTCCACTAGACCAGGTTGCTCAAAGCCCCATACAACCTCACCTTGAACACTTCCAGGGAGGGGGCATCCACAAGTTCTCTGAGCAACTGGTTCCAGTGCCTCACCACCCCCACAATAAAGAATTTTTTCCCAATATCTAACCTAAATCTACCCTCTTTCAGTTTAAAGCCATTACCCCTTGTCCCATCACTATGTGCCCTTGTAAAAGTTCGCTCTCCAGCTTTCTTGTAGGCCCCCTTCAGGTATTGGATAGCAGCTATAAAGTCTCCCCGGAGTCTTCTCTTCTCCAGGCTGAACAACCCCAACTCTCTCCTCTCAGCCTGTCTTCATAGGAGAGGTCCTCAGGCCCTCTGATCATCTTCATGGCCCTCCTCTGGACTCGCTCCAACAGGTCCATGTTCTTCTTATGTTGGGGGCCCCAGAGCTGAACACAGTACTCCAGGTGGGGTCTCAGTAGGTGGAGTGGAGGGGCAGAATCATCTCTTCTGACCTGCTGGCCATGCAGCCCAGGATACGGTTGGTTTTCTGGACTGCAAGCGCACATTGCCAGGTCATGTTGAGCTTCTCACCAAACAACACCCGCAAGTCCTTCTCCTCAGGGCTGCTCTCAATCCATTCTCTACCCAGCCTGTATTGATACCGGGGCTTGCCCCGACCCATGTGCAGGACCCTGCCCTTGGCCTTGCTGAACTTCATGAGGTTCACACAGGCCAACCTCTCAAGCTTGTCCAGGTCCCTCTGGATGGCATCCCTTCCCTCCAACATGTTGAACACACCACACAGCTTGGTGTTGTTGGCAAACTTGCTGAGGGTGCACTCCATCCCACTGTCCATGTCACTGACAAAGATGTTAAACAGCACCAGTCCCAATACTGACCCCTGAGAAACGCCACTCATCACTGGTCTCCACCTGGACATCAAGCCATTGACTGCAACTCTTGAGTGAGACCATCCAGCCAATTCCTTATCCACCAACTGGTCCATCCATCAAATCCATGTCTCTCCAAATTAGAGATAAGGATGTCATGCAGGACAGTGTCAAATGCTTTACACAAGTCCAGGTAGATGATGTCAGTTGCTCTTCCCTCATCCACCAATGCTGTAACCCTGTCATAGAAGGCTACTAAATTTGTCAGGCACAATTTGCCCTTAGTGAAGCCATGTTGGCTGTCACCAATCACCTCGTTATTTTCCATGTGCCTTAGCATAGTTTCCAGGAGGATCTGCTCCATGATCTTGCTGGGCACAAAGGTGAGACTGGAGGGCCTGTAGATCCCTGGGTCTTCCTTTTTTCCCTTTTTAAAAATGGGGGTTATGTTTCCCCTTTTCCAGTCAGTGGGAACTTCACCAGACTGCCACAGCTTCTCAAATATGATGGATAGTGGCTTAGCAGCTTCATCCACCAGTTCCCTTGGGACCCGCGAATGCATCTTATCAGGTCCCATGGACTTGTGCACCTTCAGGTTCCTTAGATGGTCTTGAAAGTGATCTTCTCCTACAGTGGGTGGTTCTTCATTCTCCCAGTCCCTTCGTTTGCCTTCTGCGACTTGGGTGCTGTGGGTTGAGCACTTGCCAGTGAAGACTGAGGAACCTCCCTGATTGCTTATGCCCTGCTGTGTTGTCCCTCCAACAGATATTGGGGTGGTTGAATTACCCCATGAGGACCAGGGCTTGTGAATGTGAGGCTGCTCCTATCTGTCTATAGGGGGCCTCATCCACTCGGTCTTCCTGGTTGGGCAGCCTGTAGCAGACCCGCACTATAATGTCACCTGTCCGTGTCTTCCCTTTAATCCTGACCCATAAGCTCTCCGTCCCCAGGCAGAGCTCCATGCAATCCATGTGGTCATTGACATAGAAGGTGACACGCCCTCTTTGTCTCCCCTGTCTGTCTTTCCTAAAGAGCCTGTATCCTTCCATTCCAACACTCCAGTCATAGGAGCTATCCCACCACGTCTCCGTGATGCCAATAAGATCATAACCCTGCAGGCATGCGCACGTCTCTAACTCCTCTTGTTTATTCCCCATGCTACATGTGTTTGCATAGAGGCATTTAAGTTTGGCCCCTGATGAAACTGACTTACTGGCTGGAGTGGCTGGAATTCCATCATGCTGCTCTTCAGGTGTTCTCTTGCTGACCTGTGATCCTTCTTCAGGCTCTGGGCATCTGTTGCTGGCACTGGGATCAAACTGGTAGGAGTGGGATGGATTGAGGTTCCTCTCCCCTGGCAACTTTAGTTTAAAGCCCTCTTCACCAGCTTGGCAAGCCTATGGCCGAAGATGCTCTTCTCCTTCTCGGACAGATGGACCCTATCATCCCCCAGCACACCAGGTTTCTCAAAGCAAGTCCCATGGTCTAAGTAGCCAAACGCCTGTCTGTGGCACCAGTCCTGTAACCATTTATTGATTCACCAGATTTGACTGGCCCTTTGAAACCCCTTCACTTTGACTGGGAGGATTGATGAAAAAACTACCTGCACTCCAGAATCCTCTACTGCCACTCCCAGGGCTCTGTAATCCTTCATGGTACTCCTCAGACTGCTCCTGGCTGTGTTACTGATGCCCACATGAAACAACAGCAGCAGATAATAGTCAGTGGACTGTACGAGTCTTGGTAGTCTTTCAGTGACGTTGCTGATACAAGACCCCAGTAAGTAGCAAACCTCTCTAGAGAGTGCATCAGGTCAGCAAATGGGTGCCTCCGTACCTCTAAGAAGGGAGTTGCCTACTACTATCACCCACCGCCTTTTCTAGTTGCGCTGGTTCTTATATGGGGAGATCGGGCTGCCTTACTCAGCTCCAGCATCTTTGCTGGTGTGGTGGGTCTTTCCTCTTCAGTCTGCAGAGTAGTGAAGCAGTTCTGCCAGGGAACCTCAGGTGTCGGGGGAAGTCTCTTCCTCCTGCTGGTCCTTGCCATTGCAACTGTCCATTCTTCTGCATTATTTCCCCTCCTCCCTTCTGTGTGTACCAGTGGGTGAGTTTTTGGCTGTTTGGCCATGGGCTGTGGTTCCACTGCAGACTGCGCTTGGAACCAGCTACCTAACTCCTCAGCCTCCCTGATGTTACGCAGCCTTCTCACTGCCTCCGGCAGCTCAGCCACCTGCTGCAGGAGGTCCTCCACCTGGGCACACCTTTTGCAGGCAGGTCTGCTGCCTGTCCCTGCCCCAAGAGAAAGGTCTAGGGACTTCCTGCAGTCTGAGGCTGCTGCTGCAGCCTCTCCCTTCAGCAGCTCCATCTGGGTGGAGGCATCAGCCACTGCTTTGGTAGATGGTGCAGACTCCCCAGCTGGAGCTGCAGCCTTTGCTCTCAGATGAGTGCCCACCATTCTGCCTTGAGGGTCAGGTAGGATGAGTGCCGTTGACCTGTGCAGATGGTCACAGAACAGTGCCCAGTTGCTGGGTTATGTGTACTTCAAGTGTCCCACTTGGCCAGTGGAATGCCCCTCCGAAGAGGTGCCCTCCCTTCGAACTGCCGCACCACGCCCTGTCTGCCTGCCCTCTTGGCAGTGCTCCTGGTTGCCAGCGCTGCCTGGGGTGGCCTTTTGTGGGAGTTGTGGGTGGCCACCGTTACTCCTGTCCCTGCCCAGGCCTCATAAGCCGCTCTCGTGAGAGCTGCCGGCTACTGGTGGGCCTCTGTGCTCCCCTGGGGTTTCCCGGGCTCAGGATCTCCTCTGTGACTGACTCAAATTTCTCCCTCTGTGCAGAAGGTATACAGGATTTTCAGTTCCCAGTGTCTTAAAACTGCTGCTTTGATATTATAATGCATGTCTTGTGAATGATGGGCCTCAAATTAATTTTATTCTTACAAAGAAGAAACTATAGACAAGGACAACTGGCTTCAATAATATTATTTACAAGGTGTTAATGTGCAATTTGTTACTTGTCAAAACAGTAGGAATTATGTTCTCATTCCATGTTAAATATAATCAGCTAATACTTTCCAAAGGATATGCAGGCAGAAGAGGTATCTCTCATTTTTAGCTTTGTTGAAAATTTCATTATTTGCTTTCATTTATTCTCTCTCTCAGAATGCAACAGTTTAAGTTATACCTCCAATATATTCAAAAGAAATCCATTATAAAGAAGTTGAGTTTCCTCAGCTTCAAGGGTATTCATGTTCTGTGTACTTACATATCCATAAAGATCTTTTAAAGGAAATAATTGTGAATTAGATTGTGTACAATGAATTATTACATAAACTTTCTTCTGAGATTAAAAAAAAAATCCAACAGTTTCTAGCCTTTGTATCTTTTAAAACTTTTTTTTCCCGAACAAATTATGCATAATACATTACAAATGTATTTCTTCTGGCTAACTAAATTAGTTTACAGCTTATTTAGTTAGGACATTGAAATGCATTATTTTTATGGTCTTGCTTAATCGAAAGGGGCTTTACAAGCCTGTAGTAAAAATAAGCCCTACCCCAAAGAGTTTACAGTAAATTGACAAGATAAGAAAGGTACTTGAAATAAAAAGTAGAAGAAGAAGGATAAGAGAACAGCCTGATGACACACAACATTTTCTACCATAGAAAAGTTGTGAGTACAGTTTGTAGCAAAGGAGACTACATCTACTCTTCTAAATGCATCCACCCCAGGGAGGGATGTTTGGCAGCCAGCCTCAGAAATATTCTCCTCTAGGGTAGATTAGCTGTATTTGCATGAGCAGTTCTTGGCTTTAGATCCTTTCTGGGCCTTGTATAGTTTATACACGTCTACTTGTAAATGTATATATGTGTGTGTATATATAAACCATGTATTTATATATTTTTGTGTCGATCTGTGTGTGTGTATGTATGTGTGTATATGTATTTATTGATGGGAGTGTTGAGGAAAGGGTTTTAAATTAACATGTCTGAAATAATGAGGCAATTGTGTTCCAGCCTACCTGAAAGGTTTTTTATAGCATGAAAATGTGGTCGTATGTCACACATCTTGAGGGGGTGACCAAGGACATAGGGGAGTGTAGGAAGATCCCCAGCCTGGTAGATAATAATGAAGGACTGCTCAGGGCAGGGGAAGAAAAACCCCTCTTATCTGTAATGCCTATTGAAGGCATTTGTTGGAATGTGCAATGCACTGAACCATGCTTGGATTTAATTTAGGAGGGAAGTGCTTGGGTCAGAAGAGAATTTAGGAACAAACTAACATTTATAAACTATGGACAGTCAGTACACTAAGACCAAAACTGAGCTGGAGAGAGAAAATACCCAAATAACACTAATGAGCTCCAAGAAACCCACAGATATGAGGCTTTTCTATAAGGAACTATCAATACTAGGATAATTTATACACCATAAATATACAAAAAATTAAGTGCCTTTTTAATATGTGTAGAATTCACCTCACCTGGATTCAAATGTCTAATAATCTTCAAACCTATATTTTGTATTTTTATAATTTTAAAACCTGATTTAACAATCTAGGTTGACTATAGAGTCTCTCTGGAGACTCTCTTACTCTCTCCAGAGAGAGAAATTGTCTCTGGAGAAGCCTGCTTTGCTGTAGCAACTACTGAGAAACCTAAGGCAACTCCAGTCTTAATTATTAAGTCCTTCATTTTAGGTATCTATAGATGGTTGGGTACCTAAGTGAGGTGGTTATGGGCTACAACTCTTACTTTTGCTTCTCTTTACATCTCAGGGGTTGTAACATCGTGAAAATTGCAGTTCATAGCAATGACAGTTGTTTCAGAGGAAAAAACAAAAACAAAAACCAAACAAACAAAAGAGTCAGGAGGTGAGGCAGCAGCCACAGAAGGAAATGGAAGAGAGGGTTCGTGTCACTTTCATCCAGGCAATACAGATCCTACCTGTTAGGCATTTACCTTCCAGATTACATAGCATGTGGGGATGCAAAACAAGAAAGGGAACCCACTGTATCAGCTGCTGAGGTATGGCCAATATGTAGCCAAGATTACAAGAATCATGGGGGAAGGAAATAAGGCAAGGGGAAATCTGATATTGCAGTTTAAAGGCCAGAGCATAGACCTGAGAGACAATAATTATAAAACCTGATCTTGGGGGTTTTATGAATTTTACATTAGATCTCAATGGATTGAACGCTGAAGCAGTCCAAGGAAAAGAAGCTAAAAGCCAGGCTTGTCCTCACAGTGCCTAGGATGATAGAAATAAGGATGCATGCCCAGGTTTCTTCACCCTTACTTTTCTCTTGCTCCCATGATGCTTCTATTCTTGAGTATAAAATACACAAGAGGCTTAATGGCAAGGGACACACACATTCATCATCTAGCTCCTCCTGTTCTGAGAAGCAGGCTTAGGGGTCCTCTAAGCTAACATGACAGAGGAATTGCTTCTTGGAAAAGTGATTTAACCATTAGGATACAGTACAAAAGTATCTACATCTGTGACTGCTGTCATCTGTGCCAGACTAAATGTTAGTCATAAATCTTGGGCAGAAAGGATATGCTAGATATTCAGCACAACCAAGATGGTGAATCTCCTTGGCATGTGTAGTAACAGGACATTAAATTTAAAAAATAATTTATCTTAAATGGAGAAAACTTCAGTGCCTGCCACCCTGCTATTTTCTGAGTCTGAAACATCTCAGTTCTGCCCGGTTTGTTTTCTAGGTTCCTGAATGACTTTAAAGATCTTACTTTCAGTTTCTTTCTGTCTCAGTTTTCTATGTTTTCTCTCTTTCAACAGTAATTATGTTACCCTGGAAAAGTAAAGGAATTCACATTTGTAAACTGCTCAGATACCTATGTAGTGCAGACCACACAAGAACCTAGATAAAAAGGTTAAAAACTAAAGGTGATGATATTTCCTATACTCCTCTCCCTTCATTTATGAAAGCCGAGAGTATAATAAGAACTAGCAGACAGAGCTTTCTGGAAAACCTCTTACTGCCTAAAATAATGAGGAAGTTGTTCTATCATACTAGAAATATTACTCAAATAATTCTGTCAGGGTCAGATTCTGGCAAGTGTCATTTTCTATTTGCTACATGAAGTACTATGTGCTCAAGGTGCTGTGGAACTACCCCAGGGCTTGCAGAGTCGTTACATGTAACTTTTCAGAACCGTTTGTCTAACACTTTTTTCTACTTTTGTTGCTCCTTTGTTCCAGCTCTACCTGTGTTTCTTCTAATTCTCCATTTCAATTTATGTTGGCCTAGTCTCATTCCCAGTAAGTTCATTGTGCTTAAAGATACATGTGTGTGAGGGACAAAATAGTTAAACATTTGTCTCAAAGTTTGCCCACAAGAAGTTAACGGACTCCTCTAAGAAACTGTGCGCCAGCCCGCACAACCACAGGGACAACGGTAGGGGTCATGGTGGCATCCTGCTCGGTGTGGACGGCTGGCTGTGGGCGTGTGCACGTGGATGGCACGTGGGACCCCAGACATGGAGGGAGAACTCAGACGTGGGGTATGTGCTATCGCCGTGGGGCACGTGCTGTCGCCATGGGGTACGTGCCGTTGCCCTGGGCAAGCAGGGTGCAAAAGGGAGTTCTGCGCAAGCACGGAGTTGTTGCCTCAGGCATGCAGCCTATTAAAGGCCACCACTCAAAGACTCCGTGGGTGAACCCCCTGTCCTGGTTTCAGCTGAGTTAGAGTTACTTTTCTTCCTAGTAGCTGGCATAGTGCTGTGTTTTGGATTTAGTATGAGAAGAATGCTGATAACACACTGATGTTTTAGTTGTTGCTAAGTAATGCTTAGGCTAGTCAAGGACTTTCTTTTTCAGCTTCCCATGCTCTGCCAGGTGCACAAGAAGTTGGGAGGGGGCACAGCCCAAGATAGTTGATCCAAATTGACCAAAGGGCTATTCCATACCATATGACGTCATGCTCAGTATATAAACCGAGGGGAGTTAGCCGGGGGGCAGCGATCGCTGCTCGGGGACTGGCTGGGTGTCGGTCGGCGGGTGGTGAGCGGTTGCATCACTTGTTTTCTTTTCCCTGGGTTTTGTTTGTCTCTCTCGTTCTCCTTTTCATTACAATTATTATTATTATTATTATCATTATTATTATTATTACTATTATTATTATTTTATTTCAATTATTAAACTGTTCTTATCTCAACCCGTGGGTTTTCTTACTCTTGCCCTTCCGATTCTCTCCCCCATCCCACCGGGGAGGGGGAGGGTGAGCGAGCAGCTGCGTGGTGCTTAGTTGACGGCTGGGGCTAAACCACGACACCCCCCACCACCGAAAACCCCGTGGGGTGAACCCCACCACCACCGAAAACCCTGGGGACGAACCCACCACCACCGAAGACTCCGTGGGTGGTCCCACACCACTGAAGACCCCCGGAACACTGCGGATCCATGGTGGTGACTAGCTGTGTTCTCTTATTCTGAACTCTTGCTTTATCTTCCACCTTTCTTTCCTCCCTTTCCTATCGCTGTTCCTCTTTTTCAGGAGTGGTTTAATAAACGGGTGGACTCATGACATCTGACCTCGTTTGTGTCTTAATCTCACTCGAAGGGATCGAACTTGAAAATGACAGGTTGGTCTAGCCACCCCTAGCCTCCCAGATTCATCTGAGGTTCGGTTAGAAAGCAAGGGGGCCTTCCTCTCATCCAAATCGAATCCTAACAATGTGTTAATACCTGTTTAATGTATACTGGAGAGACTCAAAGCCACAGAATTGTTTTGTATATGATACACTGCGAAAACGAAGACAGGCAGGAGAATATATCATTTATAAATAAGATTCTAAGGGGTGTATCCCAAATGTATGTTAAGGGATACAAAGCATGTCTATCAAATAAAAAAAAGAGAAAACTTTTCTGTTTTCAAGTAGTCTGTATATACTGACTCCCAGTGATACTCTGGAGTGAAAATTATCTGCATTTCCAAGGTGAAAGGTCAGCTGAAAAGCTTTTATATAATATCACTCAATATTTTACTGTTATGTCCTAATATGGGAGAAGCCTTGTAATGGAAAAGCTACTTATGTTACTGGTGGAATCTAGAAAAAATAGTTATGTATCCCAGCCTTCTACTTTTTCAGGAAAATAATACTTTCATGACATAAAAGCATCCAGCTTTCACTATACTTTTCACAAACGTCTCTGTTACAACCTACAAGCTGAATTTCTCACTTGTGATGATATTGCTATCACAAAACCACTGTATGACACTAAAATACAATCACTGATGCATTAGCCGTGTTCTACCATTCAATTGCTATTTATTTTATCATTTCAAAGATCATGTTTAAAAAAAAAGAAAGCATTGGCACCGCTACATAGGGAGAGAACTTTAACCTTAACAGGATATAATCCTTTTACAGCTGTTATTGTTTTAATCTGCCGTAAAGAAATGTCAGTTAACCTGACTGCTGTCCAGGTCCCCTCTCTTTGACAATGGCCGAGGATGATAATATCCTGGAGTCCTAACACACTGACAGTCTGCCGAGGCATGATGCACTGCCTAATGTGGGGCACCGCAAAGCTAAAGTGGAAGCAAAGGTCATGGATTAGAATGAATTAAGCAAACATGGATTAAGAAAGATCAATGAGCAGGGACACAGACTCATCAGGCTCTGTTTAGATAATCTTCTTGCTCCGACTAACATTTTCTTCCAATGTTAGAGCTGAAGAAAATGTACTTGAAACTCACTCTTTTCAGTTCCTGAGAAACTATCAGTAAATCATGCAGACAAGATAGTACCCTGAAATGTAAAAACTCTGCCAAGGACTGATACTGGCCCTGATCCCCAGATGCCAAGCACCATGACTGAAAAGACAGGTCTGCAGCCCCAGATGATGAAACCATCAGGTCAGTTGCTCTGGCTCAGTCAGTGCATTACTGAGGAAGAACTGAGAGAAGCAACAAATGATACTGTAGTAAACTGTGGAAAAAAGCAACAGGAAAAATCAGAAGGACATTCTCCAACTTTGTGCATTACTAGTAATGACAGAATTGTTGGCAGAAGAGACTTGTCATTTCCAAGGAAATAGCTTGTAGAAAAATATGATCCTACAAACTGATCAGTGAAAACTCTCACAAAAGCTGTGGGAGAAAGTTGAAATAAGTGAAGTTCCCATAAGCCACACAGTGAGTAGGGACATTAAAATTGTGAGCAGAAGTATTAGGACTTTTACTGACTAAGAGAAGTCTCATAAAAAATTGGATCTGTCAGTCAGTAGAAAAAACAATGTCCTGACTCATGTGCATAAAGTAAAAGTTGTTGAAAAAATAACAAGGAAGTGTTACCAAATCTCCCACACTGAGATCTATTGTTTATTGGGTGCATACTCTGCTAGCTTGGAAAGTTAAAAAACAAAAAAGAAAAAATCTGCCAAAGAGCTGAAAAGAAAATATAGTAGACATCACGCTACAGGAACCACCTCAGAAGTGATGGCATGTGTGCTGAACACATCTCACCCTGTAAGAACTCACAAGAACTCAGATCCTGAATCTCAACCCACTTTTGCTTCCTTAAGTGACACCTAGAGAATGATTATTCTGTAGAATTTAGGAATGGAAGAAACTTGTATAGTGTTGTGGTTTAGCCTGGCAGGAAGCTAAACACAGCCCAGTCATTTGCTCACTCTCCCACTCCCCAGTAGGATGGAAGAGAGAATCAGAAAAGAACCCTAAAAATTCATGGGTTGAGATAAAGACAGTTTAATAGGACAGAAAAGGAAGGAAAATAATGATAATGATAATGATAATAATGATAATGATAATAATTTACAAAATAAGTGATGCACAATGCAATTGCTCACCACCCACTGACTGATACCCAGCCAGTCCCCGAGCAGTGATCACTGACTCCCAGCCAACTCCCCCCAGTTTATATACTGAGCATGACATCATATGGTATGGAATAGCCCTTTGGTCAGTTTGGATCAACTGTCCTGGCTGTGCTCTCTCCCAGTTTCTTGTGCACCTGACAGAGCATGGGAAGCTGAAAAGTCCTTGACTAGGGTAAGCACTACTTAGCAACAACTAAAACATCAGTGTGTTATCAGCATTATTCTCATCCTAAATCCAAAACACAGCACTGTCAGCTACTAAGAAGAATATTAACTCTATCCCAGCCAAAACTAGGACAAATAATAAAGTTGTCTTTTTCTCTTTCACTGCAGGACTTTTCTTAGTGGTACATTTTAACTGTTATATCATAAAGGTGCTAAAGAATTTTACAGATAAACCAATAAGATTTTTGCTTAGGTAACAGTGTACATCCAGAAACATTATCAATAAAATTATGAGAATGATTGATCTCTCACAAAGTAATTGATTGAAAAATACTCTCCTGTCAGGGAAAAAGATCTTAGAAACTGTAAATGGTAAAAAAATGTATTTAACTTCCAGTCATCTGATCACAATTCCATAGGACAGGGATGGCTCCAGCACACAAATGAACTGCAGGATATGTGAAGAAGATATTAAAATCAGAAAACAAAGTCAAAACAATCCTTTATTCATATAATGAATAAAGGACTGAATTTGTCCCTTATAGCCTGTCAGTGAAAGAAAGTGACTTGCTTATGTCTAAAAACTCGACAATTCTAAGAAGAATACATAATGTAATGATTCATGTTTGCCTCATACTCAGCTTGCTTTTGCATTTTTCCAGAGAAAAAAATAAAAACAAACAAAAAACCAGAACCAAACTTAGTAAATGGGTTTTGTTTTCTTGTTTTTCCATGTTTCGGTATCCAGTGAAACACCCAGGAAATTACTAACACAGTGCTGGATCTGAATTCAGTCCAATGTAGATACTTCTATAAAATAGCAGATTGAATCAGGACAAGGATTCATCTGTCCCAGAATCCTTCCTTCAGCAGACATGAGTATGGGGACCAGGCATGCCTAGAGTGATCCTTTCTCCTGGTATGGTCTTGCAGCAGTAGGAGTCTGAGGGACTTCCTGAGATGAAGGCTCCAGACTTCTGTGTTCAATAGAGAAGATGGACCTATCCTCAGTCCTTTTAAGAATCTAATTATACTTTTGGCTTCTGCAACATCTTGTGGCAATGAGTTCCACAATTTAATTACAGGCATGATATGACAAAGTACTTCCTTTGTTTATTTCAAAACTGTTGCATGAAACTTGCGTTGAGTGTTCTCTAGATTTTGCATTGTGAGAAATAATGAACAGTTTAACAGTTTACTATACATCCATGACAAAGAGCAAATTATCATCCTTCAAACAACTTGAGTTAGCTGGTTTCTCATCAGGATCACTTAGAACAGAATACACTGAAAAAATACACAGATACAAGAAAACCGTATTTGTGTGAAAATCACAGTATCCTGAAAGGGGAGGGGGAGGGAAATTATAGCAGTTATTTGTTCAAAATTTGGGTTTCTTTGGGTTTGGGGTTTTTTTTATATTGACTAAGGAAGCCTTGCATTTAACCATTTGCACAAGTAGGTTTTAAATTCTCTGCCCCTGCGAATGTTTTGAGATATATATATTTTAAAGGGTATTCTGTTAATGTAAGGATAGAATGATTCCTGAAAGTATGAAGTTCATAATGTATATGATTGCAGATTCCTTTTGCAATCTGTGTACTGCCTTATTCACTCCCTGATATTTAAGGGCACTTACTGAGGGAATGTAAGTGTTATTACAGTGAGTGACATACCATATGGCAAGCAGGATCAGCTGCAGCTTTGCACACTGTTGTCATTCTCCCCCTTGTACTACAGTTTTACATGATGTAATGTTTTTCTGTGATTGTTCAACATTCTACCATTTAAGCCTGCCATATTATAAAATGTCATTTTAGGGGGTTGCAGCTGAACCTGCTCACCGTAAGTCTGCATTTATTTCACAGATGTCTATCACACTCTCATCCCACAGGTGCACTCAAACTTTAAAATTTTCCTGTGCCTCAGCTTCTAATGTAAGAAAAATGTATTATGCAAGATGAGGAAATGGCAGCCAAAAAAGTAAATGCTGCTAAATGTCACTTTACAATACAACATGGGCATGCAAATGCAAGTAACCTTATAGGGTGATAATATTTGCACTCTCAGGAAAATGTGATGTGCAAATGATAATGTAAGGGCCAGGTCCTGAAAAGTAAAGGACCTCTCTAAGGTCCATAAATGTGTGTGGGGGTTCCATTAACTTGGGAGAAATTTTCTTTTTCTGTACTTCTGCTCAATTGTTGTCAATGAAAATTTTCTAAAGCTGAATTCATCTGGAGGTTATTTTCTGTCTTAGTTGGAGTTACAGCTGGTTTAAATGTAGTCCCATTGCTCCATTCTCAAAGAGTGTTAGAAAATAAACAATGTGGAAAGAATAGTTTAAAAAAAAGGAAAAAAAGAAGTTCAATAATAATGTAACAGTTAAGTGTAATCACACATTTAAGAAAAAAATGTGTTTCTATAACTGTTCCTGCAAAGTTCATACAACTAAGGAGGACGTTTTCTTCTCTCTTTGCTTCACCTCCCCTTTCCTCTTTCCTCTTTCCTCTTTCCTCTTTCCTCTTTCCTCTTTCCTCTTTCCTGTTTTCACCTCAACATACCATGCCTTTTTTCTCTCTGTAGGTCATCAGCAATGTTGTGATCTAAGATTGCATTTCAATGTCAAACTCTGCTGCGTATCTACATGAATGAGCCATTTAATTCAGCTAGGCTGCTAACATACATAGATACATGCACAATGAAAAAATAATTAAGGAAAATTTGTGCAGCAGCAAGTGTCATTGTCCAAAAAAAGATTTTCACATCTCAGCTTGAGTTTTAGATGTCCATTAGAAAATTAGTTTTATTTATGCAACAATCAGAAAATCTGTAAAAGACAACTAACAAATCCTTCAATAACAAATTATAAAAAACCACTTTTCTGAATTAGAACAGTATTATTAATAGAAATATTTTCAGTGTGCCACAATACATATAGATTCACAACCATTGTTATTTTTATGCTCAAATAAGATTTTTTGGTTTTGACATTTTGAAAATTAAAGACTGGATAGATGTGAAAATAACAAAAGATAAATTAAAATGTAAAGGAAAGGACAAAATCAAAATACAACTAAAATTTTAATTAAATAAATCACCATAATTTGTTCATAATTTTGGAGTACATGTCAATATAATTCAATACATATAATCTTATATTCTGAGATCATGTTGGTTTTCGTGTCAGCATACTGTTGCAATAACATTAATGCCTTGTTGATTGTTAAATTAACTGAGATTAGATATGGCCTAATACTTTTGGTAAATTCTTCTCTGATCAGTCATTCTGAAATTGTAACAAGAAAACATGGATTTATTGTGGCCAAAATAATAGAAAACATTGATATTGTTTTATAACCGCAATTGAAGTTACTGTTTTATATTGAGGCCTTTACTGCTTGCTTTACCTTGTTTGTTTTTATCAGGACTGGAAAACAGGGTAACCTGGTAACAAAAAGAACTGCAACAAGGAAAGTTAACCCCCCTTCTCCCTCATTAATATGTGTATTTCATGTCTTATTTAATCTACTTTAAGTACTCATTTACCAGATATTTGCTGACTGTAGTTGGTTAATAACTAGCAAGCAGCATTGAAATATGTGCTTAAAATATATACCTTAACTTTTTTTTGCAAACAACAAACATGATTATTAACATCTTTCTTGGCAATAGAGAGATTTTTCTAACTAAATACCCACAATAAATTTCACAGATGTCAAACAAACACCTAAGGCCTAATTTTTTTTTCCACTTGGAAATCTGAAAGTCTGTTAAAGAAAAAGGTTTTTAGATAAAACAGTCTTTAGTTTGAATTCTGTTAATTTTGTACAGTTATTGTCACTTCCATCTTTTACATAATTTTATATTAATTTCCTATTGAAGGATTTGTATTTAAATAACAGCAGCTGTCAAGATTCATGGCTTAAGATATTGACACAAATATACTAGAAAGGTACTGAAAAGTCTATTGCAATTGAATGAGGCTGGGTAAAAATTGTACTTTCCTCTTAAAGATTTTAGTTCCTCTGGTGAGCTTACTTGTTATTTATAAAGAAAACAGAAATCATTTCTCTTCACAAGCTTCACTCTCACATTTGTAATGCCAGCTGCAGACACTGTCCCAGCTGAGACAGAACAGAGTAGTTCCTTTTGTTCACTCTAATTCTGTGATTCAGTGAAACTTAGAGAAGTTGGGAAACAAGGAAAAGGAGAGCTATAGAACAAAAAAAGTAGATGTGATTCTAAAGAAAACAAAGTTTTAAAAAGAAAGTAATGACAGCAGGCTACTGAAAAAGCAAATACACTGTGATATGACAGAAAACTTCAGAAAAATCAGATTTTTCATTTTGTTTCAATGCTTTCAAAGTGAGTCTCTTCTTTTTCTAGATGATCATTAATAAACAGATCTCATAATGTTGCAATCTCTATTGAAAATAAATTATATGCAAAATATAATTTTTCTAGCAATTTTCTATTAATAAGCAGTTTCTTAAATTTATATTTGCTCTTCATCCAGCTTTTGAGTTACTTTTATATGAAATTAATATTTTCTCAGTATTCACTGAATTGCCAAAAATACTTTGATGTTAAAAAAAAATTATTTTTATAGTTTGTGTTTTATTACACAAAATAATGTAAACTGTGAAAAGTTTAAACTAATATATTTTACCAAATAATACAATTGAACGATAAAAATAGCCATTGTAGTGGAAAGACCAAATAGTTCTGCCATGTAGCCTTATAAACTACAGAGTATAATAGATACACATTTTGCACAGAATAAAACTATTGCAATAGCTGAAAATAACTAGCAATAAAAAATTCAGTAACATAATATATTTATATCACAGCATTTAAGTAAGTGGTCAAGAGACGTCTCACCTAACTTTACAGGTCTAAAGACACCTACATATTTACTAGTCACTTACAATTATTTTTATATCCAATGGAGATCAATAGGCAGTAGAGGATGGAATTTATGTGACCAACTGTAGATATCTACTTTAAGTTTATATGAATCACATACTGAGTGCCTGTTTCTCTCCACTAATAATAAAAGAAGCCTACACAAATAGCTCAGTGGTAGGTGTCTGCTTAATACAGACGTAAAGGTAAATTAAAAGAATCATCCCTGTTTACTATTTTCTTTACTGTATATGGCTCAGATGACTAGTTTTCTACTACAATAAATTCATATGGTGGATTATTTACAGGGATTATAATTGAAAGTACATATTCCATCTTTATGTGGCAATAGAAATCAAATTGTCCTATAGGAACTTTGGCTACAGAGAAAATCTATGTCATACAACACTTAATTATTAAGAAACATAAAATTCACAGCAGTTGAGGTCTCAATGTACAGTCATTCTGCACATCAGTTTGAACACATGTTTTATGGGAAAATTCACACAAGAACATCTAGACCAAATTATGACTTGCTAGTAATGCCAAATGCTTTTGGAAAGTTACTTGTCTCTACGTTTGCAGTAAAAGCTTGATTGTGTTAGGTAATATACAGGATCTGATACACAACATGTCATAAGCAGATATGGTCATTTAATGAACATTATTCATGAAAAAGTACACTCCTCAATGTATCAGAAAGTTTAGCAAGTTTAGAATGGGAATTTTAATGAAGATTATCTTCCAACTGCAATTATGGCAGACACAATAAATAGTAACACTTACACAGACATGCTGCCATTACTAGAAATGTAGTGTTGTCTTTTCTGATGAGCAGTGGGAAGAGTAAGGCAAATCAGGTGAAAGAGTAAAAGCAGAAAATACATCAGTAAATATGAATAGTTGATACAAAACAGAATGGAAGAGGAATAGAATAAATTAATTCAAACAATGTAGTGGTGGAAGTGGGGAAGATTTCATTATATAAAAAAAATATGGCTAATCATTGAGAAAACTAACTGGATTAAGTAGTTCAACACTTAACAGCAATGTATGACAAATAGTCATATGGAATAATCTATGGAGTCATACATCTTCCCTTAGAAAATTGTCTGGGGATAAGTTCCTACACAGTGAGATGATATGCATCGCCAAAGGAAAGGAATGGCTTCTGTTCATATTTTTCAGCTACAGATGATCAATAACTTTTGGGGCTCGTAAAGGAAAAAATACTAAAAGGTACAAGAAAAACATCAAATATTTACCACTGATGTGACAAAACTTAACAAAGAAGATATCAAATCCCAGACAGATTCTTTTAGTAGACTTGTATTAGTTCAACACTAGTTAGAATTAAAGGCTATTTTAAATGAAGAAATCCTTATAAAAACAGGACAAATGTTTTTATCATCTAGAATTCCTTTTCATAGCAGCTCTAATAATAAGTGGGAAAGACATTTAAGCAAGCTGAAATATTAATAATTTATTGGTAATTTTTAATATTTTGTATCACAAAAGATAATAATTGAAACACTGTTCTTTAACGAGTACTTTACATCATTTGTGTAATTTCTGTTTAGCAATAGTATTTGTCAGTGCACAATGTTTACGTGTAGGACTTCAAACATATCTCATAAATTCTCATGTTCAACTATCATGATTGATCTTGCCATTACCTCCAGTTGCGGAAATCCCAATAATTTAAACTCAGGTGTTCACTGCTAGTTAGCCTAGTAAAATGAATCTGCTTCTGAGAAGATCAAGCTATTACAGTTTTATCTTTCTAAAAAGAGCTACTTATTTGCTGTGAAAAGATTAAGGAACCTGTTACTCCACCTGTAACAGTATGTAGATTCTACAGCAAAGAAATCTAAGAAATCTGGGGAAACTAGCTCTTTGCTCAAACAGCTGACTGAGTGAACCATTAAAATGGCTCATGGAAGCTCCAGGGTTTC
This sequence comes from Balaeniceps rex, assembly GCA_013401315.1. NCBI lineage: Eukaryota > Metazoa > Chordata > Aves > Pelecaniformes > Balaenicipitidae > Balaeniceps > Balaeniceps rex. Next base: position 30,287 of record VYZW01019865.1, read on the forward strand.
AACTTCTCTTTTTGTAACATGTTGTCTCAACATGTTCTAGAAAAATGTCTCAGGGCCTGAATTGGGAAAATGCGTAAATAAATGTTTTCTATACCACTCTTCATCTCAGGAATTTTGCGTAACTCGGAAGTAATTAAAAAAAGATGTGCCACAAAAACTGAACAATAGATTAAATATTTTACAAGTTCAGAAGCTAGAACAGAGGAAAACAGAACAAAATTTTCAAATATGGATTCTTTAATACACTTTCTGAAAAGATGTGTTCTTCATTTTTCCATATAAAGTAGAGGACAAAATATTTTGGACCAGAGTATGATTCTGTATCTAAGTGTCTAGGATGTTCAGCTGTGGGTTGAGAAGCCTCAGGCATGTTGTCTGTATCTCATATTCAGCATTAATTGGAGAATAACTGGAGAATACCAGCATGTGTCAATTTACCCAAGCTGGTACTAGGGTATACTGTCATTTTCTCTCTTGACTAAGACTCTAAAAAGATTTTGTATGAAAAACTCTCTTCTTTATCAAAAACACCATCACAAGCAAGTTCAGCCTCAACCTCAGTATCAATATGTTCAGTGTTGGACAGCCAGAGTATACACATCTCCAGCTACTCAAAGAACCTGAGAAGCAGCTTTGTGGGGATTTAAAGAATTGTGAATGTGGGCTGAGGCGCCTACGTATCACTGAATATTTTTAAATCCCCTCCTCCTTTTTGCTATCTAGCTGCTTCCTGGTCTCCCTAAGTGGACCATTGTTTCTGACTGGTAATCTGTGAAAGAAAAGATCTGGGCCAGAACTCAAAGAGGAATGCTAATAGAAAAATGCACGCCAAAATCAACAGACCATCAGCCTGCTTAAATTAGTTATCTTCTTATTGTAATTTAGTCTGATGTGCAAAAAGTAACTGTAAAAGCATTACTTCTTTATGTATCTAAACACTAACATAAAAATATCATTAAAAAATCTTCTGGTGACTTTCTATTATGTCTCATAATTGAAGTAATGGTTACTTTGCAATGCATCTACTGTACTAGTACACATTAAGCAAATATTAGCAAAACCAGAGAAATTTCAATGGAATGGAACAGTGTTATACACTGATTACTATTTTTTTCTCCAGTGTATCTTTCAGGCCAATAACAGCATTGAATATACTTCAAATTCCCACTGGTCCTGAAACATGTCACAAGAATTTTCCAGCCTGGTGAAAATCTCACACCACTTTATCCCCCAGCACCATACCCTCAGCAGCCTTGCCCTCAATTTTCGTGACCCATTGGTGCACAAGAAAAACTCCAAACATCTTTTCAAAAAAATCCCACTGCTGACCTTAACTACATCTCTTTAGTACACCAGTTTCTGCTCATGCATTTCACCTACCACAGGTAACTTTTCCCTGATGGGGCTTCTTTCCCAGCATACAATCTTCTCCAATTTACTCTCATGGAAACTTTTCTCCACACTGTAATCTCCCCATAGCCTGGGAATACATCAGTGTTGCCAAGATGTTTTGGACGCACTGGCATCTCACCCCTGCTGGTACTCCTTCTGTCTGTGTAGATTATCCTGTAATGATCATTTGTTCCTATCCTCCTTCCCATTTTTCCTCCACCTGATAAGAATAAGTGTCCATTAGTGGTGCTGAAATTACGTTTAGATAAAGAAGAGGTGTCTTGTTTAATAAATAAGCTTCAGTTGGAGTAGAGACCTAAGCATGTGTCTAACTTCATCCATTGAAATAGACTCATTAACTTAATGAGATTATTTACGTGTGCAAATTATATTCATTACTACTTAAGAACGGTTCATCAGATTGTATCCAAAAAGCATCAGCTATACCAACATGAACTGCGCTAGTAACATAATATATCCAGTTTGGAGGGGTTGTTGTCATCTCTCACTTCCACATTCCCTTTCAGGCTAACAAATACTGCTGTACTACTCTTAGATGTTTAGCTTACAGAAATATTTCAGAAACTTAGCATTAGCAGCTTCTTATTCTTTACTTCTCTCATCTCTCTTGAGAAAAATTGTGCAAAGAGCATTTTGTAAAGAAGTAGTTTCCAATACCTTTCCCATGTGTTTTACGCTAAGGAGAGGCAGGCTGGTGAAACAATAGAATCATAGAATAATTTAGGTTGGAAAATACCTTTAAGATCATCAAGTCCAACCATAAACCTAATACTACCAAGTACACCACTAAACCATGTCCCTAAGCACCACACCTACACATCTTTTAAATACCTCCAGGGATGGGGACTCAACCACTTCCCTGGGCAGCCTGTTCCAATGCTTGACAACACCCTCCATGAAGAAATTTTTCCTAATATCTAATCTAAACCTCCCCTGGCACAACTTGAAGCCATTTCCTCTTGTCCTATCACTTGTTACTTGGGAGAAGAGACTGACACCCACCTCACTACAACCTCCTTTCAGGTAGTTGCAGAGAGCGATAAGGTCTCCCCTGAGCCTCCTCTTCTCCAGACTAAACAACCCCAGTTCCCTCAGTTGCTCCTTATAAGACTTGTGCTCTACACCCTTCAGAAGCTTTATTGCCCTTCTCTGGACACACTCCAGCACCTCAATGTCCTTCTTGTAGTGAGGTGCTCAAAACTGAACACAGTATTTGGGGGATGGCCTCACCAGTGCCAAGTACAGAAGGATGATCCCTTCCCTAGTCCTGCTGGCCACACTATTTCTGATACAAGGCAGGATGCTATTGGCCTTCTTGGCCACCTGGGCACACTGCTGGCTCACGTTCAGCCAGCTGTCGACCAACACCTCCAAGTCCCTTTCCGCCAGGCAGCTTTCCAGCCACTCTTCCCCAAGCCTGTAGCTTTGCATGGGGTTGTTGTGACCCAAGTGCAGGACCTGACACTCAAACTTGTTGAATCCCATACGATTGATCTCAGCCCAAAGAGCACAGCTGCTCTTTTACCTCTGAAGACAGAGAGCAAAGGGAAAAGATTTTTTTTTTTTAAATTTTCAGCCTTTGAAATGGCATATGGAAAGACCATTGAAATTAGAAGATTGGAGATGTGATTCTCTGCCCTCTAACTTGAAGGAGTCAACAGAGGTCTGAAACCAGAGTTAAGCCCCCCAAGTACAAGCACATGGGTAATGCATAACAGGCTGTTTAGAGAACACTGAAGAAAAGACATTCAGAAAAAGAAAGAGGCTGATTTGGCTTTTACCTTCTATGACAACATTTAAAGAAAAGATTTTCTTTAAATAAAGAACAAAACTCAGGTTTGATGAGCACTCATGAAAATTTCTCCAGAAAATTTCATGGTACAAATCCCCAAACATTCTTTTAGACAAAAATGTTAAGCTTCATTGTGGTGGGTTGACCTTGGCCAGCTTCCAGGAGCCCACCTAGCCAATCTGCCACTTTCCCTCCTCAGCAGGATGGGGGATAAACTAAGGTGAAAAAGCTCATGGGTCGAAATGAAGACAAGGAGATCACTCACCAATGACCATTACAGACAAAGTAGACTCAACTTTGGAAAGATTAATTTAAGTTATTGTCAATTAAAAATAGAGTAGGATAGTCAGAAACAAAATCAAAACTAAAACCCCTTCCCTCAGCTCCCCTTTATTCCTAAGCTCAACTTCGCTGCTTTGTTCCTGACTCCTCTACCTCCTCCCCATGCTGAGCAGTGCAGAAGGATGGGGAATGGGAGGTTGGGGTCAGTCCATAACAGCTTCTCTTCTTCCTCCTCACGCTTTTGCCCTGCACCAGTTCACACTGCAGCTTCCTTCAGGGCACATCCACCTGCTCTGGCGTGGGGTCCTCCATCAGCTGTAGTGTGAATATCTGCTACACTGTGGTCCTCCATGGGCTACAGGGGAAGAATCTGCTTCACTATGGTCTTCTCCATGGGCTGCAGGGGAATCTCTGCTCCAGTGCCTGGAACATGTCCTCTCCCTCCTTCTTCACTGACCTGGGTGTCTGCAGGGCTGTTTCTCTCATGTTTTTCTCACTCCTCTCTCACACAGATGCTGTGCAGTGTTTTTTACCCTTTCTTAAACTTGTTTTCCCTGAGATGCCACCATGTTGGCTGTTGGGCTCAGCTGTGCTCTGTGGCAGTTCCATTGGAGCTGACTAGAACTAGGTGTGTCTGGCACAGGGCAGCCCCAGCCTCTCCTCACAGAGGCCACCCCGTGCTAACACCTTGCCATGGACACCCAATACTTTAATTCATATAGAAACCAATTTTGTTTTAATTTGGTTTAGTTATAAAACAAAGCAAATAAATCTTGAGACTAGTTTTCTCCTGCTGTATGCTATGATCATGAAATCTAATCAATTTAATTAAAATAGATATTTTCTCACAAATTCTATCGATTTGGATGAACTCCCACTTCTCCATGAAATACTTTTCTCATTAAAAAATATCAACCAGCCAATTATTATTAACGTTTTAAGCCAACCTCAGCAGGCTAACTAAGCTTCTTTGGTAACAGAAAAGGTTTAGAAAACAATCTGCCATGGAAATTTTAAAATTCAAATCAAACCCTAAAATTTCATGTGAATTTTAATATTTAAATGTAATTGAGAAAGACACTTAGCAACTTCAGTCTTTCACATAGCATGTTCAGTGATTACATCCTACTTAACACATGCAATTCCAAGTGAAAGTAGATAACATTTTCTCCACTGTTCAGAGAGAGCTGAGTGCTAGGATGTCCATTTTGATGATACTGTTAGAGGAAGGCAAAAATGAAAAATGCCCTGGGTTTGGGGTTCTGAAGGTAACTATAACTGGGCTTTTTGTGCAACAGTATTTCCCACTGTGTCCCCTCTCTCAGTAAATGACATCCTTATGAGCACACCTTGAAGAGGCAGATGGAGAATGGGGTCCTGTGCCTCTGTGTAAGTGGACTCCTTTAAGGAAGAGGATAACCATTTCTTTGCCTTTTAAAAAATAAAGATGAAATAACAATAGTGCATATTATAATTAATAATTATCACTTTCAGAATACCTTACAGCTTCAAAGCACTATGAAACCATCAATTAATGCTTACTTAATGAAATTAACATAATTCAATATGCAAAGACTCTGAAACAACAGAAGAGTTTTAAAATGCACAAGCCAAATTCCTGAGCCCACCTAAGAAGCTGCACAACTTTATAGTCCTACACGAACCCTTGATGTGCCATATACGTGCAGTGTCCAACAGCAGCAGAATAGATCAGCAGAATAAATAATTTGGAACAAAATGAAGCCTCAAAGGAGATCCAGGCTTTTCGATGGCTATCCAGAGGGTCAAAATCACATACCTTGATGTTCAAGCTACTCATGCTACTAATAGACAGGAAAGAATTGACCAGATAAAGCTTTTTCTCTTCTTGTAAACAGTATAAGATTTTATTACTAATTGATTCTTACAGCTTATTCACGGTATGATTCTGCATTTTTATATACTTAGAAATTCCATTGACTTAAATAGGAGTAGTGAGTGTACAAAGAATAGAGAATAAGGCCTTTGAAGTTCAGTATCATTATTTAGATTTCAGGCATGCCTGCAGACAGCACTCTAGATTAATTAAATGCTTTGCTTCAATTAGCTCTGTGTCTCCTGCATACCTCCCCAATTCCCTCCGCCCTTGTTTAACATACTCCCTTATCCCTTCACATTATCCAGACAGGTGCTCTCTGCTACCACAGACTGCTGGAAGTTTCACGGAGGAGATTCAGTGTGGGGAGGAGAAGGAGGGTGTGTATTGGTTTCTTGGCTCTGATGCAGGAAAGGAGAACGTGTGAGTCTGTGTATGAGTCTGATTTGTTCTCCCTGAGTATTGTTTCAGTGATCCTCTAAAAATATTTCTGAAAAAAAAAGATCTTAAAAGATCTTTTAAACGGATATGCTCACTTCTATGTATGGCAGGCACATTTTCACAATCTAGCACAGAAAATGTAAATCAAAGGAGTATGACTTCTAGCTGACTAATTTTGGGGGAGAGGGAAGACAATATGAAATAAAAAAATATATATTCTTTTGTATTTATGAAAGAAATCTTTATTGTAGTGGAACTCAGTTTTCTGCCATGATTTTCTCTGGTTTTCCACTGTAATAAGCCCCCTCATTTCAGATTTCCTTGAAAGCGTTTTAGGAGCATAATGCAATGGCACTGAAAACTGATGCGTCCTGCAAAGTGGGGGCAGGAAATTGTAAGTTTCACACTGAGTTCAATGGGAAAGTCATAAGGCCCTGCTCCTTCTCCTTTGGGGTATTTTCTTATTTTATTGTCAGTACTATAATGGGCAATCAGTTCCTGAAACGGTGCCCTGCTGTCTAGATGAAACATTTATAGGTTTTTTAAGCAGTCCATTTGAACACTGCAAAATAAAAAAGTCAGCCCTTGTAAGTTCAAATTTTAGGGCCCTGATCCTGCACTGAACTATGTGTCGGCAAACCTCCTGCCCACTTGGAATTCAATGCAGGATCAGGGTCTTGATTTTTACATTTTCTGCTGCAATTCAGACCTTTATTTCTCACAGCTGGAAACAACATCACAAATAAAAATGCTTCTAAAAAGCAAAGTGTCTGTACCTTTTAAAAGTTAACTTTCCTAGATTTATGCACATATATTTACATAGTAATCCTCTGAATGGAGATACTGCTTCTAATGAATTAGGGGATTACTACAAAATATATAAATCATCACAGATGTTTTCCATGCAAAAACACTTTCTTTGAAAAAAAAATCTGTTCAAAACTCAAAGGAAAAAAGTCTTTTTGAGGGTCTAACATCACAAACCACATCCAAGAAAGATCTTATGGGCCAGATCCAATACAAGATTTAGGCCTAAAGTGAAACTAAGAGAATTTAGGGATTACTTAAGGTCAGTCTAAACTGGGATTTAGAAGCCCAAACTTGACTACAGCCCAGACCATTATCTAGGTCATCTCTTTTGAGCACTGCCTAATCCTTACAGTACCTAAGTCTGTAAAATGCCTTCCTGTGTGGCTTAAAGTTTGCTACAGCTGAAAGTGGCCATACTTGTTCAGACCTGGCTACTGAAGATATATCCCATTGCCCAGATAAATTCCAGGTTTAATCAGAGGATAGTAAGTCCATGAGCTATCTACTCCAGAAAAGTCTTGAAAATATCGCTGTGTCTTTTTTCACATCTGCTTAATGCTCAGAACTCTTCTTCACAGAAGCTAAAGTCCCATTACCAGCCCTGAGCTAGCATTGGCCATAACCTTAATGGCAGCCACAGGAAAGGGCATGTTCCACCCACCTGATAAGGTGGGACCTTTATGAAGCAGGAGTCATGGTATTAGAAGAGACAGCAAGTCTATGAGTGACCCTCTTCTAGTTGTTATGGCATTTAGCAGGGAAGAGGTAAACCTAATTTTTTTTTTTTTCAGGTCTTTACTGCCAGGACTATTGTCCTTGTAAACAAATGGCATAGGAGGCACATATCTATTCTGAGATAGAGCAAGAATACAATTTCTGTCCCACTCAAAGGACAGTCGGAGAACCCTTCCTATGGTCACCTGACTTTTCTGGATACAATGGCTTAATTGCAAGAGCAAAGGCAAACATTTATCAGCAGCTCTCCTCACCAACATACTGCTCGTGTCTCAGGAGGTCACAGAGCTTGGTGATTAAGGCCACTGCTGTATAGGGGAACAGAAGGCATCAATTGCTTCAAGATTCGAAAATCTGCTTACTGGATTAATGGTTTAACTGCCAGCTTACAGTTCAAAAGACAGGAAGTGCAATTTATCACCACTTTTCAAACTCATTCCCTTTGGTGCCTATTCCCCCAAGGTGTGTATGTTCTCAAAACCAGCATCTCACTCTTTTTACTGAATTCTTTCACATCAGAGCAAGAATTCATTCATGGGAACTAGCTACTTTTAGCTGAGTGACATATATCTGAGTTCACCATGCTATTTTCATTCTTGGGCTCAATTAACCTTGCCTTATGTAAAATGAAAAAGAAGGATGATAGCATGAGCAGGACTGAACTTTCCATGAAGAACTTTTTTTTTTTTAGACACATTGAAAGACTGAGGACATGGCTCCATAGACAGATGTAAAGACTCATATGGCAACCCATCTTAAGTTTCAGCTGGCCAGCTATAAGCTGAGTCCAGGCTTAGGACTGATAGTGATAGGTGATAGTGTTAACATGGCACTAAGCCCAAGTTAACCAAGCATCAAGAGGCTCCCCAGAAAATGAGAGCCTTGGCAACTTTGCAGTTTTTAAAGGCCTGAGACTGTGTTTTAGTCACTCCCTCAGCCTCAGTGAACAGTAGCAGGTGATTATCCTTAAGAGCAGGACCTATATGTACTCTGATAGAGAGCTAGTAGAGACACCCTACTGCAACTGTTTTTTTGGCAAGCCTCACCAGAGACTTTGGCAGCCTCTCTTCCTCTAAAGTGCTACTGTGCTTTTGCATGGTTGCATTCTTCATGCAAACAAATATCAATGCCAATCCTAAGAACATGAAGAACTGGTAATAATTATTGTTTTCACTGCTGGATAGCAGAGAACAACTGCAACATCGAGAAATATCATGCTTTCTGAGCATTTTTTTAGAAAATGTATCTATTTCCTTTAGCTTAAGTAATAAAATACAGTTATCAGGCAACATATTTGAATCGTGTCTTCATTATACGCATGTACATTTTGCAATGGGTTACAATTTTTAATTGAGGTCCCATGTGGTTATCAGAATAGAGTAATTAGTAACTTCCAATAGCAATGTTATGTTAATGTTTGTGAAATAATGTATTAGACAATTTTAGAACAAAATAAAATAAATTGCAATGTGGAATGTCTTAAAGATCACACCTTTTGACCCCCCAAAAATGTTTCTTTTATTCAGTTTTTTTTACTCCATTCCATGTTTGACAAAGTATTGTCAGTAGATATTTGTTCATATAATTTCAAACCTGGAAAATGTTTACTTGCTTGGATTGAAAGTATCTCTTTACATTATTTCTAATGCTCGCTTGACCTGGCCTCCTCTGCTTTTCTACTTTGTGAAGTTTTAATTCTGGGAAGAAGGGGAAAAAAAGTCCACAAAAAACTGTGATAAAGAAAAGAGATGAAAGGGAAAGAAATGCAAATGGAAACAGACATAAAAGGGCAAATGTTTTTAGAAATGGAATAGGAGCATCTATATATCATCTATTCACAATGTTAGCCTTGAAAATTATTTCTAACTTTTGTAGCAATGGTCTATCATTTGCATGAAACATAATACTCGGTCTAAAAAATCACTTAGGGCAGGTGTCTGCCTAACTTCTGTTAGTGTTAACAGCTGTTGGGGTGGGAATAAGCACAGTTTTACTGCTTGTCCACTTGCCTACAGGCTGCAGCTCTTTGCAACACATTCCCTTCACGAACCTTGTTGGCCAAAATCAGGGAACTATAAGACCTGTTTACAAGAGGGAAAGTCCCCTGTCTCTAAAAAAGATAAAATGTTCTTGGCAAGATGACTCCAAAGGTTTCACTGAGACACTGAAAATTTATGTTGGCCTGAAGGTTTTGCTCTGCCAAGCAAGCACAATTTATTCTGTCTTGTGAGGAACGCCACAGTGAGTATGCAGGAAACAGTGAAGTTTCTGCTAGGTAAGGTGAGAGTTCCCATCTCCTAGTGCTTTGGTTTGTGATACAGGAACAGTTTAGACTGCCAACAATATGTGTGTTAAGGACTAGTCTTGATTCCAAGATCTCAGCAGCAAATGACTCATCTCATGTATCACAGTACCTCCTAACCTCTTGATACTGGCTAGATGCTAGACAGACTAGAGACCTACTGGGGAAAAATGTTATTACAAAGCTCTGAATTATGCCGTATTCTAAATACACCAAGGCTGACATGACCTTGTAGGTGTAAGATGTCACTCCTACTATATGCATCTTCATTACTGAAATTCCCACACTAGCTCTTTTTGACGCCAGTCTTCTGTTTACAAATGAAAAAATGGGATCTCTAATTTGATAATTAATTCTCACACCAGGTATTTTTGACTGTGTCTTTTGTTTACTTGTAGTTGGCATGCAGGGGTTTTCTGGTCTAAGGGCCAAAAGACAAGATGTAAGCAAACAATGACATAAGACCTAACCACTATTTGTGTTCATTTTTGGTGGCTGTCGCCTAAATGTAACCAGCATATATATGCTTATTTTTTATTACAGTTTTAAATTATTTGGGCCAGCAGCTAGAAAGCAAAGGAGGTGTGGTGAGTTGACCTTGGCTGGACACCAGGTGTCCCCAAGCCACTCTATCACTCCCCTCCTCAGCAGGACAGGTGGGGAGAAAATGAGATGGAAAAAAAACCCTCATGGGTCAAGCTAAAGGCAGTTTAATTAAAAAAGCAAAAGCAAAGGCCGCTGTCCTGGTTTCAGCTGGGTTAGAGTTACTTTTCTTCCTAGTAGCTGGCATAGTGCTGTGTTTTGGATTTAGTAGGAGAAGAATGCTGATAACACACTGATGTTTTAGTTGTTGCTAAGTAGTGCTTAGGCTAGTCAAGGACTTTTCAGCTTCCCATGCTCTGCCAGGTGCACAAGAAGTTGGGAGGGGGCACAGCCCAAGATAGTTGATCCAAATTGACCAAAGGGCTATTCCATACCATATGACGTCATGCTCAGTATATAAACCGAGTGAGTTAGCCGAGGGGTAGCGATCGCTGCTCGGGGACTGGCTGGGTGTCGGTCGGCGGGTGGTGAGCAGTTGCATCACTTGTTTTCTTTTCCCTGGGTTTTGTTTGTCTCTCTCGTTCTCCTTTTCATTACAATTATTATTACTATTATTATTATTATTATTTTATTTCAATTATTAAACTGTTCTTATCTCAACCCGTGGGTTTTCTTACTCTTGCCCTTCCGATTCTCTCCCTCATCCCACCGTGGAGGGGGGGAGGGTGAGCGAGCGGCTGCGTGGTGCTTAGTTGCCGACTGGGGCTAAACCACGACAGCCACGCAGAAGCAAAAGAAGAAAACAAAGATTTTATTCTTTACTTCCTATCAGCAGGCAATGTCCAGCCACTTCCTGGGAAGCAGGGCTTCAGTACTCATAGCAGTTGCTCCGGAAGACAAACATAAATAACGAACGTCCCCACTTCCTCCTCCTTTCTCTTAGCTTTTATTGCTGAGCCAACGTCATACGGTATGGAATATCCCTTTGGTCAGTTTGGGTCAGCTGTCCTGGCTATGTCCCCTCCCAAGATCTTGCCCACCCCCAGCCTACTGGTGAGCGGGGGAAATGTTGGAGAGATAGCCTTGATACTGTGCAAGCACTGCTCAGCAGTAGCCAAAACACTGGTGTGTTGTCAACACCTTTCTAGCTACTGATACAAAGCACAGCACTATGAGGGCTGCTATGGGGAAGATTAACTCCATCTCAGCCACACCCAATACAGGAAGATACTGATAATTTCTATCTGTGGTTCTCTTGTCATCCCTTTGACTCCAGCACAAGGTCTGCAGTTTTTATTTATCTTCAACAATCTACTGATCAAATATTTATCCTCCTAGTTCTCTTACCCTGACAGAGGAATGCCATTAGTATTTCCATGGGAAATTCTACTTCTTCAAAAGGAATAGAAGACGAAAGTTTTCATTATCCCAATGACAGAATGTATGATCTTAAAACTTCCCATTTGTTAACACCTTCTCCCCCACAATCTCTCCAAATACCTTTTCTCTCAGATGTTGTAAATGAATAAGGTCACCAAATTAAACTCATTGCTGTTGTCTTCAAACTAATTTAAATTTGAATGTTGATATTTCTATTTCAACACTGTAGAAGGTTTATATCTGTGCCTTTAAGTTTACCGGTTATGAGTTAATCTATTGTAAGGCATCACCTCCTTCATATCTAGTCTCACTTACTCAGCAAGAATTACTTTGTTTTTTGTATCAGCAGGAGCTTTGGAGGAGACACTATCTAATACCGGCAAAAAACTTAGAAGTAAAGGGGTAGAAATGAACCAAACCCGAAAAGTTTCATCTGACAAGTCTTCCAAGACTCCATGTCATCTGCTTCTCAGAAAAAGGAATCCTACAAAATGTGTATGTCTTAGAAGAGAGGAATATTTTCAGCAGTTTAGAAGATTTCAATACAAACTAAAATTTCAAACTTAGAGTTCCTTGTATGGAGACATTATTTTTTCTCTGTTTCTACTGTTTCTGCTGAAGTAATTTTACCTGATATATACTAGGGTTGTAATTGCCTTTTGAGGGAGCTGCTTCATGAGGGAATGTTGTTCCCTGACAGACTATTACAGCTAGTTCTTACTTTTTTTTCACTCCCATCTGATTTAGCTCCCAGTTTATTGCTCTCTAAGATAATGATACTGCACTTGACACAAGGATGTTTCATTCTCCTTCTACGCTACAGTCATCCATGTCATCCGTTTTTTCTCATAACATGATCTTCCATTGGACTGGTGATCCCTCCCAATGCTCTGTAGTTCATGACATTTATGCCAAAGTCATCAATGGAATATCAATAAATTCCCATCAATGATGTTCCTGGATCCTAATATTTTTCCTTCTAACACAAAACATTTTCTCTACAGAATGAACGCTTGGTTTTGTTTACAGATGTTATCAGACAATGATCCAAATTGCCATAGAGATTGTCTTGAGGGAAAAAACCCTCTTCAGACATGCAAACAGGTGGCAGCTTGTGATGGTTTTGGCTGGGACAGAGTTAATTTTCTTCATAGAAGCTAGTATGGGGCTATGTTTTGGATTTGTGATGAAAACAGTGTTGATAATACAGGGATGTTTTAGTTAATGCTGACCAGTGCTTACACAGAGTCAAGGCCTTTTCTGCTTCTCACATCACCCCACCAGTGAGTCGGCTGGGGGTGCACAAGAAGTTGGGGAGGGGAAACAGCCGGGACAACTGACTCCAACTGATCAAAGGGATATTCCACACCATATGACATCATGCTCAGCATATAAAGCTGGGGAAAGAAGAAGGAATCAGGGGACATTCCGAGTGATGGTGTTTGTCTTCCCAAGTAACCATTACATGTGATGGAGCCCTGTTTTCCTGGAGATGGCTGAACACCTGTCTGCTGATGGGAAGTAGTGAATGAATTCCTTATTTTGCTTTGCTTGCATGGATGGCTTTTGCTTTACCTATTAAACTGTCTTTATCTCAACCCACGAATTTTCTCACTTTTATCCTTCCAATTCTCTCCCCATCCCACGGTGAGGGGAGTGAGCGAGCAGCTGCGTGGTGCTTAGTTGCTGGCTGGGGTTAAACCATGACACAGCTTTAAATGATTGATAGTCAAATCAATTGCTGTTCATTCTAAGCCAGATTCTCAGACTTAATACAGACTAACTTTAGGAAAAAACTGAGCACATACTTGAATTAAACTTTTTCTTCAGAAGAGCTTGGAGTGAATTCAAAAGGTGGGTGCCGAGCAAGAATTCTACATTCACATACAACAGCTGCGGAACAATACAGCACAGTACTTGAAGTGTTCAATAGCCGGGGGGGATCTGGGCATTGGCTTTCTTACCCAGTTTACATTAAGCTGCCATTAGATAAAAAAACTTGTGGTGACAGCAAAAATATGGACCAGAATGCAAAACTGGCTCTTCTCTACTCAATGCAGTAACTTATGAAATAGGAGAAATAGGCTTTATTCCAAATCTACAGCTTCTGTGGCAATTGCTCTAACCACCAAGCCATTGTGTGAAAGGCAGATTCCTAAATGAGGTCCAGCCTCATCCAGGCAGCTAATTGCGTCTCAGAGTTAGGTTCTCAAATTGGAGGGGAAAGGGTGTTTATACACCTATTTTTATCATTTCTAGTTGTCTGATCTTGAAATCACCCTGCTCAGTACTCCAACATTTGTATATGCTGTTCTTAGGTGCCTAATTCAGCAAAATTCAGTTCCTGGGACACAGCAAATAATCTACACTAGCACGTGAGCTTTCCTTTGGAGCTGGTCCTTAGGTTACAACTACTGCTTTAGGTATTTACATCTGAAGGTTTTATACCAGTGACATTTGCAAATCTCTGATATCACTTAGGAGGTGACTAACATTTCCACTGGTAATATCCCCACTATAACTAAGCTATTGCCAGAGGCCATGCATATTAACATGGAACTTCTGACAGCATTAAATTGGTAAGTGTCTAGATCATTAGATTCAAAATTCATAAAATAGACATTACTCAGTGTACTCCATAGGAAAGCCTGAAACATTCTGTGTATTTCAGCTATACTGGAATATGTACAAGAGTTTTGGCTGGACCCCAAATCAGCCAAATCTTTGAGGTGGACCAGTCTAGATCTTTTCCCTAGAGTGACCTCTCTAAAAGAGACTGAAAACACAGAAAATCCAGGCTTTAACCATCTTTTAACTAGGATAGCTATTTTTTTTTAGACAGAAAAAGCCAAAGTGACTAGGACAGATAAATAAATAAAAAAATAATTAATTAATTTAGAAACCATTTTCCCCCACCCCAGTTACTCCATGATCTTAAAGGTAGGTTCTTGCTTCTACACTTTATTTTAGTCATCCTGTCAGCTTCCCAACTGGAGCAAATGGCACAGTCCTCTGCAGTTAGTAGGGACCTTGCTTCTGTCATTCCTGAAGCCTCTAACAAGGCTTTCAGTTTGCCCAGGACCTGCAGGATCCCAATTCATCGCTGTACCTGTCACTGCCTCCTACCCCTCTTGTCTCACCCTTGACAATCTCCAAAACTTCCTATATCTGTGCTTGCTCAGATGCTTTCCAGAAAAGGTCCAAACTCCACATGGCCCACTCCTTTTGAAGGAATATAAACATAATTTTCACCAGAAAATTAAAAGAAATTAAAAAAAAAAAAAGAAGAAAAGAAAAAAGGAAAAGAAATGTTCTCTAAAGGATTTACAGTTGTGAACCTTACCCTAAGAAAGTGATCCTTACAGCAGGCAAGTAAACACCTAGGTCATCCCATTTCTTCATGGCACTCTTATTCACCATCTTGTTGTTCAGTGTGCTGGCAGTTTTGTATCCCAGGCCTATCAGCCCAACACACCCTTACAGTGCAGAGCAAGGATAGCGTCTAACTCTGCAATACTGCAGCAGCAGTCAAGGGCTGCAATATTCATATGTAACACTGCTGGTCTCTTAAGAATGATGCCCAGAAGCCTAAGTGCCTAAAGAAAAATTGACATCATGGCTACAGAAATTGTTTGAGACACAAATTAAGCAAAGCTCAATTTTGAACCTATATTCAAACTGGTTTGGTTATTTTGTTTATTTGTTTGTTATTTTCAAATTTAGTACTGCCAACAACATTTACAGGATAGGTTTCATAAAGGGAGTTTGAAGCCTTTGATTTCATATGGGCATTACTGGATCTCACAGGAGAAATGAAAAAAAAGAAAAGATTCTATGCAGAAATGTTTGTCCGTCGGTATTCATCTCTTAAAGCTTTCTGTACTCTGTGATAACGTGACCTTTATATTTTCTATTGACCACCAGACTTGTATTCAATATAACACTGTTTTTAAATATTAATGTATTAAAGCATATAACTGTACCTTGTGTTCCATTTCTACCTTAACTTATACTAGAGGGTTTAGATTTGAAAAAGATCTGAAATATGTCCTTGAAAACTTGTAACTAATTCTTTATAAATATTACAAAAACAATAATTTTGCATCAGTATGGTGAACAAGTAGCAAAGTGCCTGAAGAATATAAATTGAATGTTCTTTAGAAGAATCGGTAAAGGTTAAAATTAATCATTTTAACTGATAGGCTTTCTTTGGGAAATAACTGATGCAGTTAATACAAAATGTTATGATAATTTTGTGTTTCTCCTCAGTGTGTTTTTTTTTTCCTTGAAAAACAATATCTCTTCAATAATAAAGCATACCTTTTTCCACTCATTCTAGAACTAAAGTTTCCTACAGTGCTTGTCCTCATGCACAATTGATAAATTTTTTCACTTCAAATGGAAACTTTTTTTCTGAATGGAGTGAACACAAGGTACAGTTATA
>VYZW01019865.1:49443-60248 GCA_013401315.1 Balaeniceps rex
AAGTATTTTTTCTTCCCTCTAATCTCTCTCTTCCAGTCCACTCCAAACACTGTAGCCAAGGTTATCTTTCTTGTTCACCACTCTGATCATGTCAAGTCATGTCTCAGTCCCTCAGGTGGTTTTCTGTCTCATTACACTACAAGGTCAATTTTCTCCTCTGCGATTTCAAGGCTTTGCAAGAGTCTGCCTTAGCCTACAACTGGCCTGAGTCCTTACTCTTCCTGGCTCAGATACAGTCCTGCCTACCGTGTGTATCCATATCTTATGTATGACTTCTGATTTCTATTCCCAAAACTGCTTTCAGTGCCTAAAATATCCACTCTGCTCTATTGTGCCAGCCAACCTCACTTTCCTCTTTCAGGTGTATTTACACGTTCTGTGTATATTTGGTTATGAGTGCTTTGGGCCAAAAGTCTTGTTTTTGAAAATACGAGGCATTTGTGAAGTTGCAGGTGTAACAATGATGTTGAAGAAAAAATACTTATGAAATTTACTTTGTTATGTTGCACCACACTGTAAATAAGCATACAGAGTAGCATTTAAATATATTCAGACTAAGTAAACAACAGAAATGTCTCCAATTCTCTTTTTCTCCAGATTTATACTCAAGCAAAGGAAAAGGAATAGTGGTTACTATGTGTGAGTCAGATATACTTGACAAATTTGATTCCCTCACCAGATTGCCTTTCCTTTGAAGGTTGACCACAACCAGCTGATACATGTTTAAACCACAGCTTGGACTTTATCAAGGACTACAGCATACTTTTGATTCTCATTAAGACAAGACCCCTGACAGCATGCTATGAGCTCTGTGATTTTCGCAAAAGAGGCTTGAGCCATAGTTAATTCTGAAATAAATACGAAGCCTTTCAACCAAACAGCTCCTACAAAGCTGCAAAAAGACAGGTACACCTAAATCTGTAAAACAAAAAAAAAGAAAGTGGATCATGGAAAGAAACCATAGGCGAGGCTTATATCAATTAAAAATGTTGGGAAAGTTTGTGGCAGCAGTTTGATCTCTTTTCTCTCAAAAAAAAAAAGTTGGGAAAAAAAAAAAAAGCCAAAAACACAACAGAACCTTTTATTCCCAGGACTTCCCTCAGGCAAGGGGTGTTTCAGCTTGTTTATCATACAAATCTTTCCCATAATTCAGCTATTAGGCAACGAGATTCTATAATCTATTGTCAGTTAAATTAATGTCTGTAAATCTTTACTGCTGATGGTATTATAATATCAGAAGCATCTAAGGGCAACTGCTTTCAGTTTTATTGACAGAAGCAGTGGGAAATGGACGCAAAAACTTGCAGCAGCAAATCAGTAACTCTTTCTAAAGCAAATGTGGTGTATGTGATCCATTTCTTTTAGCTTAGCTATGAAAAGAACTAACTAACTAAATAAATAAATAAATAAAAGCCTGGCCACACAAGGTTTGCATCTTGATATGTAATTAACTTGATTAATTAGCAGTATGCTTCTTGAGCTGTAACATGTAGATGAGTTAAGTGAGAAAAAAAAATCCACTAAAAATTTCTGTATCTGATGCTACTGTGGGAAAACAATCCCCCTCCCCAATTTATCAAAGTAATTGAAACAGCAAAAGAGATAAAAATGTGTCATCATAAAGTGATATAGAAATTAATCTGCTTGAGAGCTCAACATGTTACACTGATCACTAGCTGCCTAAATTCAAGCATGCATTCACATTATTTATGTCATATACTCCACATATCTGGAGACATAGACTATAATGCATGCCAACTCTTCATCTATCTGCTCTAATAAAGTTGATAGAAGTTTGCTTATTATTCTTTCTTTGAAATACAGCAACAATGCTAGAAACATTGACATCTACAATGAAAACACATCTTTTTACCTGTTAAATTTAATCACACCTGTTAATGTCAGGTGTGATTGCACTGGTCCTAGTAAAAATGTACCAGAGAGTACGCTCCACTTTGTGGTGCTAGTGAGTCAGTGTTGATAATGAGCAAGTCTAAATAATTTGATTGAAAGTATCTTATTTGAAAAGAAAAAAATCAAAATCCACTGGAACAGACTACTTTTTCTTTTTTAGCATATCTCTGAACCAAATTAGAGCAACATTTCAGTGTGGCAGCCTACTATATTGACATACTTAATTTTAAATATTTACATTATTTTTACTGGGATAGTTTTGCTCTGGCTGGTATGGTAGAAATCTTATAAATCATTGATTGCAAACAAAATCATTGTTGTGCTCACCTATATTAAGAAAAAACACCATATTTTCAGTATCACAGTGTGTACTTTTGCCGTCATGGTAATCAATGGCAAAATTCTATCTGATTTCAGAAAGATGAAGATAATTCCCCATGTTTAAATCTGGCTATCTGTCTCGTAGACTTTCCTTTCTAATGAACTGAACACATTTATTCAATGCAAATTACTCAAAGTTGTTTATTTGACTGCAAATAAACAACGTATAATTGGAAGTGAATTCTCATTTATGCTTTTGCAACAAGTGTTGTATGGACTGACACAATGATGTAAAGAGATTCTGATATTTTTACTTAAAAAAAAAATAAAGAAAAAAGGTATATGCCTTTGTTTAGGATCTGCCAATAGTCATCACTGCTTTTTAGCTCATGGGTCTCAGTTTCCTTGTTGTTGTGGAACACAGCATCTTTCCAATTAACATTCTAATTTTGTCCCTGTGTGATTTTCAGTGCTGTGGCATTTAGAAAGGATGGCAAAACCTCAATACTTGTTTATTCTGCAGGTCAACATTCCAAATAATTGTCCTGATACATTAGAAATTTTAGCTGCATTACTGTTAGTCTTGACACCTGCTATTTACCCCACAGAAGAGAAAAAGCACATTTTTTATCATCTTTTTCTTCCTAATTAATTGCATAAATATGCTTAATACCAGAAAAGGCCTGTTAAACCCAATGAGAATTTGTCCTTCTATTCAGTAGGGTAAGAGTTAGGCCTTGGTTATACTATGGCTGACTATGAAGTGATTTAATAATTTTAAATTCATGCCAGTCATACACAACAGAAAGTCCCCCAAAGTATCAGTATTTGCCTAACTCTGTTTATTAATCATCTCTGTTCCCTTTATGTGATCAGGTGTGAACATTAACTACTGTTGTTTTTCTTTTTGGTCCACTGACTGGAAAGAGAACATGTGTATTAGAATCTGCCAGAGAGCACCCACAGCTTCAACTCTAAATGACCGTACTGAAGAATACTTTCACCAACAGAATAAACAGATGAAATATTAATCTGCAAATGAACTTTGTTTCTTAGTAGAGGCTATATACTTTATGCAGGTGGACATTTAGTGATGTATTGCTTAGGTCTGCCAGCTGTAACTTTGTATTATTTCTTATTTTAAACTCTTTGATCTAGATAGCATAAACAACAATTTGGTCTCTTTGAGGTCTTTCAAAATCCTCCTGTGAATCTACTCCGTATTTTTTACAATTTTTCTTGTATGCACTTTCTGTATAATAAGTGGCTTTTCAAAGGTTTGGGCCCAATTCCCAGGGTACTGTAGCCAGTTGTTTGAGACAGTTGCTGTTTACTACAAGACAATAAACAACGGCCCCTGGTTGTGAATTCTTTCCCATAAAGTCTGTAAATGAAAGAGCTTGCTATATGAAACACTTAAGAATAGTGACAAGCTAAAATTTAGAATTCTATTCACTCATTGGTTAAAAAATAAACAAAAACTTGAAAGTTGTGATTCAAAGTTCTTTAATTAACTACATATGTTTATAACTTCAGTTGCTTGAGGACTTCTTTGATTTTTGCATCACACGGGCCAAATGATAACAAGATGATCATATAGGTGAAGGCTTAAATCTTGCTGTGCTTTGATGAGCCTTTAGTAGGAAAACTCAACAAGTAGTTACTTGGTAAAGTTCTGCAAGAGAGCAGAATCAGATTACAGCCATAATACCGTAAAGACAATTTACATTTGCTGAAGAAGTGAATGCTATACTAACATGACTACAGCCTTTAAAGATCAGAGACAATGATCAGGAATGCCACTTTCTTTTAGAGAAGAAAATAGCAAAGCAATTTAAAATGCACTTCTTCAGCAGTTTTCTATATGATTATGTCTTGTAATAAGAGCTCAATAATGTCTAAATTCAGACGTTTTGGTGACCTAGTATATTTCATACAACTTAGGTCCCTGACACCACCTATTAGCAGTGATTTTACCTTTCTTTTGGTCATATGTGGTCTTCTCTTCTCCAATATACAGGTTTTTCATAGACAATCATCACTGTAGCATAAGAACATCTAATATTAATGTATCAAGCGGTACAAATTAATCTATTTTAATTTTGTTCTGCCATCCTTGCTTCAAAGAGAAAAGTGTGAGCTCTTTTGTCTTAATAAATTAAAGTTACCTACATATAAATTTTGCTATATATTTCCATTAAAGCAAGCTAAGTAAAGAGAAAAGCCTTGTACCTAAAGCAGAAACTTGCTGAGGTGTAAAATGGTCATTGTTTCTTGTGGGATTTCATTCCACTGCACCAGGCCTGTCCACTTCCTTCTCCAGATAAACTATATTTATGGCAGACTGCTCTACTGGGACAAAAAAACAAAATTGTCAACTAGTCTTCATGAAGGACTCAATGTTTTCAATACCTTGAATCATTAAGCACCTTCAGATAAGGGTGAGATATTGAACTTGACTGATACACCCTGAGACAGGCTTCATGCTCTCACACATCAGGCAGCAGCCAGCATTACGGAGCAGTTGCACTGCAGCACCCTGTCAGCTGGAGTTTCCCATGCAATGATGGTATATGGCCTTGCCACTGCAGAAACGAGGATATAACTGATGCCAGGTCATCATTCCCCATAAAAAAATGGCATGTTCTAGTGCCCCAGATGTGTTTACATGCCCTTGATTCAGCATGTAAATTAAGTAGTTAATGAGAAAGTAAATTTTGCTACTTCAGTGAAACTTTAAATAGCAATCCTCCAAAAAGCATTTGATTTAGGTTTAATAGGAGTTACTACACGTTAAACGTGAACTAGTTATTAAGAGATACAGAAGTAAAAAAAGGATGAAAATCAATTATATATTCCCTACATCTGAATAAATATATTTAAAATAATGATGCTGTTTTAGTAATGTAACTGACCCATTAGATCCAAATTAAACACCTGTAGTGTAAACCAAATCTTAATTTAAAATATTACTCATCTTAATATAGTACACTCCCCTTTACACAGTACAGTGGACACATTCAGTGGAACAGGCAAATGGCAGAAGTTAGCCATTTAAATACTTAATGATGGTGCACATTAAATAAAAACTGTCTGCAACATATATTTTGTAGTGATTTATTTGCAATTCAGATGTTATCTCTAGAAATATGTAAAGCCGTCAAGTCTGCTAACAATTTAAGATATTATAATAAAACAGAAAATTGTAGCGATTCATTTATGTTAATTTATTGACACTATAAATTCCTCAGGGCAGCAGCCATGAATACACTTTCCTGTATAAAACTAAAAACTATCTTTGTACCTAACAGATAAAACCTAACAATAGAAATATTAACTAGGAGTTATATTTGCATGATTTATTTTTCCTGATTTTCTTTCTTTCTTTCTCTATTTTGATATAGGTGTTCCAACAACATGGGCGGGAGGTTTAAGGTTTTCAGAGTAATAATTGATTTTATGTACTTATGGATAAAATGCCTTAAAGGACCTAATTTCCAGGACATGGAAACTTCACAATTTTACAAAACCAAGCCTCTTTAAAATGTCTTTCATAAAGACAGATAAATTCAGTAAGCAATTTTTGTGGTCTCAAGGATACAGTATTTCATGTTTTAATTTTAGGATCTGTTTTTGGTTTTGCAGCATGTTATAGGATTTTTTAAACATTAATTTTGCACCTTGGTTATTCCATGCAGTTCTGTGGTTTTTATAGCACTGGATTTTGACTAATCACTTATAACAAGACTGTAAGACAACAGTATGCCTGCAGAAAGGGGGATGCATAGCAGCACCATCCCAGGAGCAAATGGAGAAGGGAATTATGACTTTTAGAAACATAATTTCCTCTCTTGCTTGCCCCTGGCTCTAAGGGGGGCACAGACTCCTACTGCTCTGTGCTGGCAGCCAACTGTCAGGTCAGCTCATCTCCAATGATGCCAATGTGTTGAGGGGATGAAGCCAAAGCCCTGCATGTCCCTGAGCACCAGCTGCCAATGCCCCATCAGGACGGGGACCAGTGGCCCCACACAGGCTGCTGTCATCACTCTCCAGCTTTCGCTGTGACCTGCAGTCCCGCTTGCCAATGCCAGGAAGCAAGCCCTCAAGTCTCCCTTATTTTCCTGCACACTGGGAATAAGAGCATTTGACAACCCTGTTTGCCGATTATGTCACTGAAAACAGTGTTGAGGCCTCAATTTGGTAGGCAAACAAGGTGAAGCGATCATCTGTTAGCCAGTTATCCAGCTGTAGCTATACTGGACACATCAGGCAAAGAACCCCATCTTGTAATTCCTGTGAGCACTTGCAAATTCATCAGAACTGGGGCCCTCCCCGGATCCTCACTCACCATCAGAAACTGAAATGGAGATTCATACAAATAAATGGGTTGTGTTGCATCTACCGACGTGTCAAACTTTGAAAACCTCATGCTCTAGACAGCCTTGCCTTGCTGCTAATTGGTATGTTTTTCTTTAAAAAGTGAAGATTCTAACCTTTTACTTGACAGATATGCGGGTAAAATGCCACATAACATTTTGAAAGCTTATCTATAGTCTGCTGTTTATGAGTCTTGTTTATGTTGGAGCTCACACAAGAGTATACAAATGAAAAAGGTTAGCAGGAACAAAACGGAATGGTTGGTTTCAAATAGATGTGCAAACTAGTGAAGAAAGGTTTTCACCTACAGAAAGTCTAAAGATGTTGCTCCCTTTTAAAAGCAACCGTACAAATGAGACACTTGACTCAACAGATTTTTTTTATTATCATTGTTTATTCCTAGTTGTGTCCCTGGACTTTTGGGGTGGAGAGTAGAGACAGTTTCATTACCTGTTTTTTGGTTTGTGTTTGTTTTTTTTTTTTCTTTCTAATCTTATGAAATTGCGGCTAGGAGAGAGTAAATGGGATTCCATTTCTCTGTGAGATTTAGCAACAGAATTGTTTACAGTGTTGCAATCAGTCATGTTTAAAGTAAATCTACTAACTGCATAACTGAATAAGGGAGTACTTTGGAAACAAAAGGGTTGCATAACAGGCAAATTCAGCTTGTAGAATCTTTCATATGCAATGTATAAGAAATTTCATAAACCCTAGGGAGAGTTCGCAATTTTGTCGTGTTGGGTGCAAAATGTTAACTTAGAAAAACTAAAATGACAAAAATATGAAAATAACTGACAATCAAAAACCTGGCTTAATTACTTTTTTTTTTTTTGTTATTTTTGGGTTTGTTTCCAGTAGGAACTTTATCTCCTGGAAATTTATACACACAGATTACTTTGCACTTATAGTTCAGGGTTATTATGGATGAAGAACAAGTAGAGAGCTTATGGGTAAGAATTAAAGGACAGGCTGACAAGGGTGACACTGTTGTGGGTGTTTACTACAGGCCACCTGATCGGGAAGAGGAAGACGATGAGGCCTTGCACAGACAGCTGAAAGTAGCCTCATGTCCACAGGCCCTGGTTCTCATGGAGGACTTCAACCACCCTGATATCTGCTGGAAAGACAACAAAGTTAGGCACACACAGTCCAGGAGGTTCCTGCAGAGCATTGATGATAACTTTTTGACACAGGTGGTGGAGGAGCCAACAAGGAGAGGTGTGCTGCTGGATCCTGCACTAACAAACAAAGAAAGACTGGTTGGGGATGTGAAGGTTGGGGGCAGCCTAGGCTGCAGTGACCATGAGATGGTGGAGTTCAGGGTCCTGTGTGGAGGAAGCAGGGCAATAAGTAGGATTACAACCCTGGACTTCAAGACCGCTAAATTGGGCCTCTTCAAGGACCTACTTGGAGGAATCCCATGGGTTACAGCTCTAGAAGGTAGGGGTGTCCAAGAGATCTGGTTAATATTCAAGCATCACTTCCTCCAAGCTCAAGATCAATGTATCCCTATGAGTAAGAAATCAAGCAAAGTGGGCAGGAGACCTGCATGGATGAGCAAGGAGCTTCTGGCAAGACTCAAATGGAAGAAGGAAGTTTATGGAATGTGGAAAAAGGAACAGGCTACTTGTGGGGAATATGGGAACGTTGTCAGAGTATGCAGGGATGCAGTGAGGAAGGCTAAGGTCCACTTGCAATGAAATCTGGCAAGGGATGTCAAGGACAACAAGAAGGGCTTCTTCAAGTACATCAGTAGCAAAAGGAAGACCAGGGAAAATGTGGGCGCACTGCTGAATGAGGTGGGTGCCCTGGTGACGAAGGATACAGAAAAGGCAGAGTTACTGAATGCCGCCTTTGCTTCAGTCTTTACTGCTAAGGCCGGCCCTCAGGAATCCCAGACCCTGGAGGTAAGAGAGAAAGTCTGAAGAAAGGAAGACCTTCCCTTGGTCGAGGAGGATTGGGTTAGAGATCATTTAGGCAAACTGGACACCCAGAAAGCCATGGGCCCCAATGGAATGCACCCACAAGTGCTGAGGGAGCTGGCAGGTGTTATGGCTAAGCCACTCTCCATCAGCTTTGAAAGGTCAGGAAGAACAGGAGAGGTGCCTGAGGACTGGAGGAAAGCCAATGTCACTCCAATCTTCAAAAAGGGCAAGAATGAGGACCCAGGAAACTACAGGCCAGTCAGCCTCACCTTCAACCCTGGAAAGGTGATGGAACAGCTCATTCTGGTTGTCATCTCTAAGCATGTGAAGGAAAAGAAGGTTATCAGGAGGAGACAACATGGATTCACCAAGGGGAAATCACGCTTGACCAATCTGATAGCTTCCTATGATGGCATGACTGGCTGGGTAGGTGAGGGGAGAGCAGTGGATGTTGTCTACCTTGACTGCAGCAAGGCTTTTGACACTGTCTCCCATAACATCCTCATAGGTAAGGTCAAGAGGGGGGGTTAGTGGACAGTGAGATGGATTGAGAACTGGCTGAATNGTCAAGAGGTGGGGTTAGTGGACAGTGAGATGGATTGAGAACTGGCTGAATGGCAGAGAGCTCAGAGGGTTGTGATCAGTGGTGCAGAGTCTAGTTGGAGGCCTGTAGCTAGCAGTGTCAGTACGAGGTCCAGTCTTTTTCAACTTATTCATCAATGACCTGGATGAAGGGACAGAGTGTACCCTTAGCAAGTTTGCTGATGATACAAAACTGGGAGGAGTGGCTGACACACCAGAAGGCTGTGCTGCCATTCAGCAAGACCTGGACAGGCTAGAGAGTTGGGCGGACAGGAACGTAATGAAGTTCAACAAAAGCAAGTGTAGGGTCCTGTACCTAGGGAGGAATAAGCCCATGCACCAGGATGGGTTAGGGGTTGACCTGCTGGAAAGCAGCTCTGAGGAGAAAGACCTGGGAGTCCTGGCGGACAACAAGAAAACCATGAGCCAGAAATGTGCCTTTGCCATCAAGAAGGCCAATGGTATCCTGGGGTGCATTAGGAAGAGTGTGACCAGCAAATCGAGGGAGGTTATCCTCGCCTTCTATTCTGCCCTGGTGAGGCCACATCTGGAGTACTGTGTCCAGTACTGGGCTCCCCAGTTCAAGAGAGACAAGGAACTACTGAAGAGAGTCCAGAAGAGGGCTACAAAGATGATTATGGGACTGGAGCCTCTCTCTTATGAGGAAAGGCTGAGAGAGCTGGCTCTGTTTAATGTGGAGGAGACTGAGAGGGGATCTTATCAACGCTTACAAATATCTTAAGGGTGGGTGTCAGGGGGATGGGGCCAGACTCTTTTCAGTGGTGCCCAGCGACAGCATAAGGGACAACAGGCACACACTGAAACATGGGAAGTTCCATCTGAATATGAGGAAAAACTTTTTTACTTTGAGGGTGACAGAGCACTGGAACAGGCTGCCCAGAGAGGCTGTAGAGTCTCCTTCTCTGAAGATATTCAAAACCCGCCTGGATGCGATCGTGGGCAACCTGCTCTAGGTGAACTTGCTTTAGCAGGGGGGTTGGACTAGATGAGCTCCAGAAGTCCCTTCCAACACCAACTATTCTGTGATTCTCTTCAGGAAACTAAGCACTGCACTTGGAAACCAGAAATTTCAAAGACCATGATGTCTTCAGCCCACTTGGGGAGTAACTAAGAATACCAGCAAAGTTGAATTTATGTGACTCAGGAATACATAGTATTTTACATCTAAATTATTCTGGACTCCTTCTCAATCCTCTGCTTCTGGCCACTACTTGGAGGTGGCAGCACCAGCCCTGAACATCCACAAAGACATTGGTCTTGCCTTCACAAACAAATTGGTGACCTATCTGACTGATGTTACCACCTTCAACCTCTAAGTAGTGTTTTGAGAGGAAAAAGTGATGCATTGAACTCTACCACAATTCCTTGGCTACTCCCAGTAAACATTAGCTCTGAAGCAATTGTAATACTGAAATACTAGAAGAGAGTGAACAATAAAAACCTACCATTCTGTAAGAAACAATACCCCAATGCTTAAAATTTGGGAAAATGTTTTGAATAAGTCACTCAAACCTCCTGCAGCTTGAAGGTGTGAAATGTGGGAAGCCTGAGATGTTCCAGTTAAAAAACTTATTGGCTCTGCTGTGCTAGCCAGAGATTCAACTTGACTCAACAACAATATCAGCCTGCTCTCAATAATATCGTAACTTAGAAGGTACAGTTATT